>JAXCGZ010015581.1:45000-63782 GCA_037179515.1 Halocaridina rubra | reverse complement strand
ATATATATATATATATATATATATATATATATATATATATATATATATATATATATATATATATATATATATATATATATATATATATATATATATATATATATATATATATATATATATATATATATATATATATATATATATATATATATATATATATATATATTGAGAGAGAGAGAGAGAGAGAGAGAGAGAGAGAGAGAGAGAGAGAGAGAGAGAGAGAGAGAGAGAGAGAGAGAGAGAGAATATATCCAATCCTCAAGAGCAAATATCCAAAGGCCGCAAAAATTATGTTGTAACACGAGAGTAAGAAAAAATAGCCACATCATATAATGTATTACTATAATATAAACTCTGTTTTATGAAGTACGTAAACATAAACTTTCAAATAAACTATTTCCAAAAATATCTACACATGGTTGTTGTAATGTAGTAGTTAATCAACATTCCAATAACATTTTGAAAGTACAAAAACAGTCACTATTTAGACACAGATTCAGTTGATACACCGTTTAATTTTGACCTAATATGAGGTAGCAAATTAAGTAAAACTGAAATAAGTATCATATTTGCAAGCATATTTAATTGTTATTTAAAAAAATATGCACTTATATAAAATATTAGACTGATGTTGAAATATATATAAACTTTGAAAATAAAATATATATGTTAAAGTTCATCTTTTACGTAAGTTCGTTTTAGCGTAATACAACCTCACAACACTCAAAGAAACGTCAAATCCACTGCTGCAGGAGATCGCGTTAGTTCCTTATAAATGGAGATCCAGTTTCTTCGCTAGAATATGGCAGCAGGTGTAAGTTCAGTGTAAACAGTATATCATTGAAGCTAAATTGTTATTAAATGGATAAAGAATTAATCATTTAATATGTTACTATATTTACTTTTATTTTTCGTTCTATTTGTTCCAGATTCTCTGTAGAATGATAAATATTGTTAGGGTCGTTCGTTCGTTCAGGGGTGAAATCCCTGTTGTTTAGTTAGCGAAGTCAGGAATTCTTGTCCTCTGATAGAATAAGAATCCAGGTAGGATAATGTAAAATTCCAAAACCAGCTAACAGAAAGGTCAAAAGAATTTTCATTTTACGGTCTATAAAAGTCATGGGTTTGGGAATCACCTCGGCCCATGTGATTCCTTTGTAGTATTAAGGAATGATGAATAATGCCTAATCTCAAGTCTTGGAAATTTGGGTAATGCTTACTTTTCCTCCATTTTAAGTTTAGTTAAAAATTGATTTTTTTAAACTGATGACTAATAAGGTGTGTCACACTGTTGAAGGCCCAAATTAAATTTAGATGAGAAAGGTATGGACTTGTAAAGAAAAGTAACACCAGGTTGCTCCAGGGATATTTATATATATAAACGGCAAGTCACTTAAACTAACCTAACCTAACTTTGCCATTATTAAAATATCTAGTTGTTGAGGATATATGGAATAATAATTTTACATGAATATGGATTTAAGTTGCCCTGCTTTCTCAGAAGAAAACTATTAATTTGTTGATAAATAGACCTATATTGATTACCAGGTTAGTTAGAAATAAAAGTTTAGTTTTTCTAATGGATTGTACTATTCTGAATTAATATTTTTTTCGCCACGTCATTTCATTGATATTGTATTTTTCTTATATTTGACCTTGTGGACATCATCTAAAATTACTGCGAGGTAAGGGATATCTTTTGGAATTTGGGGTGCTATGAGTTGGGAAGAATAAAGTTTTCAGTAAACTTAAAAATGATATTTTATTTTTAAAGCTGAAGACAATTTGATCTATTCTTTTTTACATTCTTAAGTGTCTGCATACATCGACATGAAGCACACATTTTCAAGACAGCAACCATCTCAGAGAATTATTCAAGAGCTAAATACGTGTTTTCCCAAATGTTTAGAAATTTTAATCTCGTCTGAAACCATTTTGCGTGATATCTATGATGAGAAATTCCTATTTTATCCCAAACAAATCTTTCTTTCATATTGCATACAGTTAACACTAGATTGGTTACTCAGTAGTTAAATTGGTTGCTGTTAACCCAAGCCTTTAAAATTGGTGATATATATATGTATATATATATATATATATATATATATATATATATATATATATATATATATATATATATATATATATATATATATATATATATATATATATATATATATATTCAAAGAAACACATTAACATATAAGACAACATAAATCATATTTTACCAGTGACTGGGACTTCAACCTAAGACACATTATTACCGTGCCGAGTTGCTACCAACTACACCGCTGAAGGTCTAAACAAGAAGCAAACCTTGCAGCATAACTGCTATACTAGGAATGAACGCACTCTTTCTGAATGCCTTTTTGTTCATATTACAACTTCTTCTAACCTCAATCGTGGTTTTATTTTCGCATTTAATTCAAATCACTTGCTATTTAGGTATTAATGATAATAAAATAAACACATTCAAATATGTGAATACATTAATCATATTTTACCCCTGACAGGGACTCGAATCTAAGACACATAATTACCGTGCCAAAGCGCTACCAATTACGCCACTGAAGGTCTAAAGAAGAAGCAAACCTTTGAGCTTAACAGCTATACTAAGAATGAATGCATTCTTTCAGAATGCCTTTTTGTTCATATTACAGCTTCTTCTAACCTCACTCATGGTTTCATTTTCGCAATTGATTCAAATCTTATGCTATTTAGGTATTAATGATATTCAAATAAACACATTAACATATGTTAAAACATGAATCATATTTTACCTCTGACTGGGACTTGAAGCTAAGGCACATAATTACCATGTCAAGGCGCTATCAACTACACCACTGATGGTCTAAAGAAACAAACTTTACAGCTTAACTGCTATACTAGGGATGAACGCATTCTTCCTGAATGCCTTTTTGTTCATATTACAGCTTCTTCTAACCTAACTCGTGGTTTCGTTTGCGCTATTGATTCAGATCCCATGCTATTTAGGTATTAATAATAATCAAATAAACATATTTATATGAAAACAAATCATATTTTACCCCTGTCCTTACATATTATCTGCTATATTAGGAATGAACGCAATCTTTCTGAATGCCTTTTTGTTTATATTACTGCTTCTTCTAACCTCACTCATGGTTTCATTTTTGCATCTGATTCAAATCCCATGGTATGTAGTTTTTTTTTTTTATGATTGTGGCACCAGGACAGGTAAAAAAAAAGTTAAAATAAATCTACCCTCATCGAGCCTGGGTACGAAGAAAACATAAGGAGAAACAGAGATGGGGAGTATTGTGACTTGTCAGATGTGAAAGGATAATAAGAGATGTGTAAGGAATATCCAAGAATATTCGGTGTTGATGTAGGCATAAAAAGAGAACCGTAACTGAAGGAAGACTTAACATCGAACTGTCCTGGACAGTCTTATTTAAGTTCACAAGACCCTTCAGCTGTAGTATTGCAACGGGCAGTTGATGCCATGGGCCAACCTACTACACGGATATTAATAATAATCAAATAAACACATTAACATATTTGAAAACATGAATCATATTTTACCCCTGACCGGGACTTGAACCTAAGGCACATAATTACCGTGTCAAAGCGCTATCAACTACACCACTGAAGGTCTAAAGAAGAAGCAAACCTTACAGCATAACTGCTATGCTAGGAATGAATGCATTCTTTCCTAATGCTTTTTTGCTCATTTTACAGCTTCTTCTAACCCCACTCGTGGTTTCATTTTTGCATTTAATTCAAATCCCATGCAATTTAGGTATTAATAATAAGCAAATAAACACGTTAACATATGTTAAAACATTAATCATATTTTACCCCTGACTGGGACTTGAAGCTAAGGCACATAATTACCATGTCTAGGCACTATGTACTACACCACTGAAGGTCTAAAGAAGAAGCAAACCTTACAGCTTAACTGCTATGCTAGGAATGAATGCATTCTTTCTGAATGAATATTTGTTCATATTACAGCTTCTAATCTCACTCGTGGTTTCATTTTCGCATTTAAATCCTCTTCTTTAGACCTTCTGGGTGTACTTAGTAGCGCCTTGGCATGGTAATTATGTGTATTACGTTCGATTCCCGGTCAGGGGTAAAATATGATTCGTATTTTCACATATGTTAATGTGTTTATTTGATAATTATTAATACCTAAATAGCATGGAATATAAATTAATTGCAAAAACAAAACAATGAATGAGGTTAGAAAGAAGTCTGTAATATGAACACATCCCTAGTAAGTTAAACTATAAGGTTTGCTACTTCTTTAGACCTTTATTGGTGTAGTTGGTAGTGCCTTGGCACGGTAATTATGTGTTTTAGGTTTGAGTCACGGTCAGGGGTAAAATATGATTCATGTTTTCACATATGTTAATGTGTATATTTGATTATTATTGATACCTAAGATGCATTGCATTTCAATTAAATGCAAAAACGAAATCACGAGTGAGGTTAGAAGAAATTGTAACATGAACAAAGAGGCATTCAGAAAGAAGGCTTCATTCTTAGTATAGCAGTTAAGCTGTAAGGTTTGCTTCTTTAGACCTTCATTGGTGTACTGTAGTTGGTAGCGCCCTGGCACGGTAACTATGTGTCTTAGCTTTGAGTCCCGGTTAGGGGTAAAATATGAATTTTATATATATATATATATATATATATATATATATATATATATATATATATATATATATATATATATATATATAATTTTTTTTTCCATCTTGAAGAAAAGATTTTTCTTTTTTAACATTACCATGTTGTAAAATAAAGAGAGAATTTTGATAAATCAGACTAAAATTTTTCTAACATGTGCTTCTTAATGTATAAGGATTTTATGTTATGGATATCATATGCCATCAAGTATCCTGCTCAATTCACTGTTATTGCATTTCACATCTGATAATTGTTGTTCTCTATTTTCAGACTCCCCTCTTAGAAAATGAACCTCTTGGTTTTGGGGAAGAAGATGAACCAAGAGGAAAGCTTAAGTAAGTAGAGGTGTGAAAATATGAAGTTATAGTTTATGTTCCTCAAAGCTACCTATTGCTTGAATGTCGAAGCTTATTCAGTTACAAAGATCTTTCCTACTTCTATACTTCTATCTTATATGGGCAGTATATGTGACTTCTGAGATTTATTTAGCTGTTGTGAATATTGAATAACATGCCTCGTTTGTTGCTCAGTGGTCTTTAGCGTGCATCTTTCCTCTTCCTTAACTCAATAATGAATAACAGTGCCTCCTACATTGTCTTTGCTGCCTTGCTGTTTGAGTAACGTATTTAGCGTGCCACCTATAATTTTCTTTACCTCTTGATTGCATTATGTGGATGTCTGGTGTGGAGCTTTTGCTCCTTGGAAATTGTAGTGACACTGTATTGTTTTAGAATTGTGTCCTGGGTCATCTCTTAGGGAGCATCCCTTTGTTATCCTTATCACTTGCTGTAATCGGACTCACAAACTCTGTATAATAAGTAAATACTCAGTTAAAATTTTATTTTAACTGAACAGCAAGCCGCCACTCAATGTTCCCGCTCTCCTTGCTTAAGATCTATGTTTTATGTGTATACAGTGTTCCTTCCATTATCGCGAGGGTTCGGTTTTGGGACCCGGCACGAGACAGGAAAATCGCGGAGTAGGATCAGCCTATATGTACATAGACATTTTAATATATTTTTACGTTTACACCGTATAAACTGTATAAACCCTCCCTGTGCTGTTAACAAACCACCCTTTACTTCATAAATAACAGCATGCAAGCGTAAATTTATATGACATACTCATGTACACAGGTATTTTACAATTATTTTTACGTTTACTGTATAAACCCTCCCTGCAGTTAAAAAACACCCTTTACTTTATAAAGAACAGCATGCAACGTAAATTTATATGTACTAGATAGGTAAACTTACCTTATCTGTTATGGTTAACATTTTCCTTTGCTGCTTAGGCTCACTACAAGAAGCCTTAGAAGATGAAGGATGCTTGGGAGGCATTGCAAAGGTTAAAATATGCGAGTAAAAAAATCACAAGCAAAACATATTAATAAGCACAACGTGAACGGCGCACTTGTGAGTTAGACTGAACGAGCCTTTGTCCGAAACGCTGATAGCAGTATCGTATTTTTCATGTTGCAATACTGTTAGTATTTATGTTTTTTACTATTTTATTATTCTTTGGCTAAGAAATACGTTTTTTTATCAATAAAATCATGAAACTACTGGAAATATAAATATATATGCTAGCTCACGTAGCTGCGACCCCAATACATTGTACGCTATTGGACACAAGCAAAACGTTTAATAAGCACAACGTGAACGGCGCACATGTGAGTTAGACTGAACAAGCATTTGTCCGAAACGCTGATAGCGTTATCGTATTTTACATGTTGCAATACTGTTAGTATTTATGTTTTTTACTGTTTTATTATTCTTAGGCTAAGAAATATGTTTTTTTTATCAATAAAATCCTGAAACTACTGGAAATATAATTATATATGCTATCTCACGTCGCTGCGACCTCAATACATTGTATGCTATCGAACACTATTTCTCATGAAGCAATACTGTGAGTTATACTGTATGTACGTATATCTAAATTTTTGTTTTTTACTGTTTTATTATTCGTCGGCTGGGAAATAATTTTTTTTTAATCAAGTACATGATGAAATATGTTTTTTTCAATAAAAAAATGAAAATACTGAGAATTTTAATTTTTTTAATATTTTGATATTTTTGCATATACCCCAAAAATAAAATAATAATTTGCCAAAAAGAAAACCCGTGGTACAGTGAAAACGCGATCCAGCGGGGGATCACTGTATTTGTAAATATCTTAATAATGAATCAAGTAGTTTCTTTTTATGAGTGTATTTTGCTGCTAAACATTCTCATTTTATCCTTACAGGCATCCACTCGTCACCACGTTCCATCTTCTTTTCCGACTCTCGGCTCTCCTTGCCTATGAACTGTGTGGCTTCTTCAGCAATGGATTTATAGGCTCTTTTATTGTCATAGTCGTGCTACTTTCCATGGATTTTTGGACTATAAAAAATATTACAGGTATGTGTTGATTGTTATCCTTGGTGATGGAGGAAGGAGGATTTCACATCACGTATTCCCAGTTTGTTATTGAAATTGAATAAAATACATATTCTTGGTATTGAGGGAGAAAAAATACCACCCTCTTCTGCAATTTGTAAAAATTGACTGAAAAAGGATCTCATTAGTGATGATGTGAGAATGAATTTTATCCATGTGTTCCCTGCATGTCATGGAAAAATACTCAAAGGATATTCCTGGTGAAGGGGGAAAGAGAATATCATCTTTGGTTTACATGTATATCATAAGAACCATCTAAAACTGATAGCCCTGGTGTTGTGGGAGAAAAATTTTATTTACTCAAATCTATTGTGCATGTCATAGGATGTAACTAAAATGTTACGTCTTTGGTGTTGAGTGAAAAGAATTCTGCATTCTCATTCCTTGTACAAGGGCTGAATTGCCTAAAAAGGGATAAGAGAATGAAAGCTTGATAGTACCTCTATATCTGATATAATGTTCATGCTACAAAACAACTAAAAGGAGTGCGGATGGGCAAGACCATGATGGCGTCCTTATTTTGTTACTGTTTTTAACCACCCTGCTGGATTTAGCAGGATATTGTATCATTTTGCTAAGAAAAAATTTGTTAATATAAATTATAAGTAGTTGTTAAATTAAATTGATAAGCATGTGCTATGCAGAGCTATCATTGAGAAATGAATTATACCATACAGTAATTAGTAATGCTTAACTTTGAAGTTTATATAGGTTGAAAACAATTGTTGTAACCTTAGTATGTTAAAAAGAATAATTCAAATGCATTTAATCTGGCTACTTAATTTTTATTCTAAACTACAAAAAGAATTATTGTATATTTTCCCTATAGTGTATTGTGTTCCATTTAAAAATTGAGTAAATTTTTTGTATGTCAAAAGGCAGAGGAAAACCTAGTGTGTTATCATTAGTTGGGGTGAAAACAATTTCGGGTGCTTATGGAATGTCAGTAGGAGCAGGGAGGAAAATATTCAAGAGATACTGATGGGAGGAAAGATTGCTATTAGGTGATATGGGCCGAAGGGATTTTTGCACACCTGCTCAGTGCTGTAAACTGGGCTGGATGGGTTTGTACAGAATTGAAACAGTGAGGGTAAACCACGTACGGCTGTCAGGCCTCATGGCAGAGGACCTTTACCTTGCTTAGAGTACTGCTAACACATCTGGGGTGCTTCTTCTTATACGTATCTCCTTAATAGGGTTGAATCTAAGGCAGTCAGACTCATTAATGATCCTTTGCTTATTTGGATTCTCTTTCTCTTTGCCGTAAGGTAACATCCCTTTCTCTTTTCTATCGCTGCTCTGATGAGTTGGCGAGTTGCATGCCTCCCCCTCTGCTGAGGCTGTGTAACACTCGCCAAGCAGCCTCGTCTCACAGGTACTGTGTGGAGATTTTTGGTTTGCGGATTAGCCGGTGCAACGACTGCTTCTTTCCATCTACCTCCAGACTCTAGAACTCTCTTCCTCCTGTCATTCCAAATTTTTATAACCTATCTTCCTTCAATAAACAGATCTATTGTCATCTCATAGCCTAATCCTCCATAACTCGATTATCCTCAGTACTCTGACTATTCTTTCAGTCTGTCCTTTTCCTTTATCATTACCTCATATCTACCTTGTCCATAACCTTTTTCTTTTCCTTTATCATTACCTCATATCTACCTTGTCCATAACCTTTTTCTTTTCCTTCATCTCAATGTTTTCTTGTGCCCAGGCCTTTATTGGTGAGGGCAGTTTTTTTGCCTGTCCCTTTGTCACACTCAAAAAAATAATTACTGTGGGTGATTCTAGCAGTATGGAAAGTTGCAGTCCCTGTGTAATGGGGTGGCTCTGCCATCCCATTACACAGGGGATGACATCCAGTTTATACGTATGTTAATACATATAAAATATAGCTTTAAGAGAAAATATTACTTTATTTTTAAGG
This sequence comes from Halocaridina rubra, assembly GCA_037179515.1. Taxonomy (NCBI): domain Eukaryota; kingdom Metazoa; phylum Arthropoda; class Malacostraca; order Decapoda; family Atyidae; genus Halocaridina; species Halocaridina rubra. Next base: position 54,737 of record JAXCGZ010015581.1, on the reverse strand, counting down.
TCGATTAATGGTTGGACTGCGTTGGTGGAACTACATAGATGATGAAGGCCAGAGTCACTGGGTGTTTGAAGCGCGTAAAGTAAGTTCAGTACACTTTTCGCTCGATCCCATTGTAATTTCATATAGCTCCGGTTTATGTAGTACGAAAATTTTGATAGCAGAGATTATAGGCACCTTGATTTTAAAATAAAATAGAAATTTATTTCCCCCCAAAATAAGACTACCCCAGATATCACCCTACTGTAGGAATTGGACCCAAGCTGTAGTTTTAAGTGATAATGGAACAATTTTTTGTTTCACGGAATATGAATTTGTGCTATACAAGAAGGAAATACGGTGCCTTGAAGTCTTGAGTACAGTAATTATTCCTCTCTATTGCTAAACAAGAATATATCGTTTAGATAAGATTTCTTCCACAATATACTTGATTTCTTTAAGAACTATCTTTCTCTAATATCAAATACACAAAGAAAACATACCAATGATGTTTTAATTAAGACTTGACTGCTAATTTTCTCCATAACCACTCGTTGAAAGACCCTGTTCCTACGGTTCTGATTTGAGGTTTCGTACCAAAAGTCCCTCGTATGTCTCGACTCATCGCAGGAGGAAACTAGAAAAATGGGATTCCTAGTCTCCTCACTTTGCCCCATTTAGTCGGCTTTTATGACATTCAGAGGAACACAGCAGTGGTATGGTTGATCCCATCCCAGGAGAAAGGAAGAAGAAAATGCAGAATACGATAGAATGAATGAATAGAGTAGTCATTATAAGTACTGTATTGTCATTTACACTATAAATACACTTTTGTTGAGCTTGTAAAAAAAAAAAATATGCCAGTTTCTAGGTTGGCAATGTCATAGTTTCGGCCTGCCAAATTTCTCTCATAACAGATTTCTTAGTTTCAGTTATAAACCTATAGGTGTATTATGTAGATAGCATTATTTTATTTAAGAGCTAAAGAGCCTTCATATATATATATATATATATATATATATATATATATATATATATATATATATATATATATATATATATATATATATATATATATATATATATATATATATATATATATATATATAATACACACTGCATTTTGTCAATAGAAGTATGATAATTGAATTGCTTACACTTTTTCCTCAGGAATAAAGATGATTTTCAAGTTAAATGATCAGTGGTTCATAAATATTATCAAAAAATGTATACATACACTCATTATAGTTTTAATTTCAAAAACCTCTCCGGAGAGAGGTTTGGGAGTGTTGTTATTTTAATACTTTAGAGGTATGGGATTGTTGTTATTTTAATACTTTATATTACTTCATATATCCCGTTATATTTATTTTTCTGTTTTAATAAAATTACTTTTTATATATTACTGTGCTGTTTAACCATCAACTTATAAACTCAAAAGTAAAGGTTAGAGGTACAGTGAGTGCTTGCATAACAAAACTTTGCCTGATGCTAGGGTGGTCTTCAGGGTCGTGTGTCGCAGACGGAAGTCCGCGTCTTCTGGGCAGCCTTAGTGGTGTTCCCCATTATCTGGTCCATACTCTTTCTCATCGCCTTATTTTCATTCAACTTGAAATGGGCTGTAAGTATATTTATTTTCTTTAATAGAGGATAACTGTGTACAAGTTGTATCTAACACTAAAGATCTAATGTTAGTTCAAAGCGTTCTAAATTATTTTGTGTACTTACACAATTAATTCACTTAGAATTGTCTAACTTTCTTATGAAATAAGTATTAGTCGTGTTTTGTGATTTTTATAGTCTAGGAATAATACCTGCTTCTTTGTAAAGATAGTCTCTCTCTTTAAACCATATACAGTAAAACATTAATAGCTTTGTCTAAAGTGCTTTATATTATATACCCACATTTATGTATGTCTCAGCTTTTTTCATCCTTATATAGTCTTAGATAATTACTAAAATTTTTGCTGTTATTGAATCACAGATCTCCAGTTTTTTTTATGAATGTAATAAATACCTCAATATTTATTTCACTTTTATGTAGGCTTCCTCGTATTATAGTTTAATATAGGAATACACCTACTTGTCTTGTTGAAAAGAAATGTAGACACTTTAATTTGACCTTTTATTATTACATGGTCATTTAATAATTATATGGTTTGTGTTAAAAATCCTAGATCTTCAAAATGATTGCTGAATACCACTTGAATTAGACAGTTAAATACATCTGTGGTAAATTTTTGTTATGATCATGGAATATACACTTGACAAATCTTTTAAATAAGTCCGACAGGACGAGACAGTGTTTCAGTCTATTCTCATCCATAAATAAGAACAGGGAAGCTTATTTTTATAAAATACATATTAATGCTTTTGACGTATCTTAAAGTACTGGCATAAACTATTATAACTTAATTAAATAAGGAGCTCCAAAGGTGGACGGGGTAATGACTAGTTTGCCATGCCAAAGGACCCTTTTTTTTTTTTTTTCTTCCCCACAAATATAAATTGAGAAGTTTGCTTGTCTTGTCAAGTTGTATCTGTAATCTCTTTAGCTGCTGCTAACTCGGCAGTTATAATGAGTATGCAAAAGAAATTGAAAGGCTATTTGTGGAACTTACTACTTCCTGAGCTTAGACTAAGAAATGGCAAGCATATATCTGTTCCAAAAATATATTACAATAACTTTTCACCAGTACTCTATGCACATCTAATGGCAACCTGTTTATTTCAGATGGTGGTACTCATTGCTTTAACATTAAGTGGCAGTAATCTGTACGGTTACTTACGCTGCAAGCTCGGCAAGTCAGACAGTATAACGCAGTCCATTAAAAACATGGCTTCGGGTCTTGTACAAAAGCAGATGATGAGTAATGTAAGATATGATTCAATGCATGAACTTGTTTATTAGTAAATCAAAGTCAGAGGATTGTGGGGTCATTAAGAAGGGCATTCAGGCTGAACTCCCCAGCTCTAGCCTGTCAGTGTCCACCCCTTTTCGAATGGGGGTAAATAGACATAAAATGACAAACAATATTTGTAAATCACTTTCATTGTAGTATTTTTAAGTCTCATTTTCATTGTAGTATTTTTAAGTCTACATGTTTATTTGTAAATTAATGTTTATCCCTGGTGATGGAGGATGACAATTAATCAATACTTATTGTAGGATTTGACCAAAGGGGAGGGAATACCTTGTTTTGAGAAGAGAGAATTTCACCCTCATATTCCCTAGGAACCCACAGTAATGTAGTAATCAAGTAATATAGGTAGCCTTGAAGAATCCCATCCTCATATTCCCAGCGTCCTAAGACCAAGTAAAATTGGTATCTTTAGAGGTGTGACTTACATGTCGTGAGAGCTGACTAATAGGACTATTCCTGGTGATGAGGGAGAAAGAATATTGTTCTAATATTGCCTGCATGTAGTAAGAACTGACTAAAAAGGGATAGAGGAGTTAGGTATCCCTTGTAAAAGGGAAAAATATTCCATATATATTGTCCATATGGACTGAGGAAGCACCTACATACAATATCCATAGGTATAAGAAGACGTCTACACCCTTATGAAATTAATAGCTTGTACTAGAAAGCTTAAAGAAAAAAAAAAAAGATTGGGAAGGTAAGGAACGTATTTTTTTTTAAATTTCAAAACTGCAAGACAACGGATAAACTCAAATTATATTCTCTTTCAGGTTGCCAACATGTTTACAAGAGCTCCGCCAACAACAGGACCTAGCAGTACAGTGTGATGAAAGTTTTGTAGCACCACCAAAACTATTTTTTATTTCCTTTTTTTGATATAAAAAAATCACCCTTATATATAATATTCTAAGTTTAATATGCATTATTTAACTGCTTCTTTCAAGTCTGTCATGAATAAATTGTATATTATATTTTATGATTCTGTAATACAACCTCCTTTACTGCAAATATGCTACACTTGGGAGTGAGGGAAATTGATTACTGCCCTTGTATTGCTTGGAGTCTTATGTAAAAAAAGCACATGAAACTGGTATTCTGAATATGCATTACATATAAGTTACAGCACAAACATTAATGGGGAAACATCTGGAATCAATTGCCTATTCTTTATTTTCTACAAAAGTTCTACAAAAATATTCTAGGACAAAATACCTACTGAATAATTACATCGTTTGCTGAGCTCTCTTTTGTACTTTCTCAACATTTTCAACAGAATTGAGCTGTTCCAAGGTGAGAAGTGACACACCCAGTTGGTCATCACGCGTGAAGGGTTGAGCCATCTGGCGTAGCCATGGTCTGATGATCTAAAATAAGCATAAGTATATAAATTCCAGACCTTTGTAAATAGTCACAATAAACAAACATACTTCCAATTGCAAATTGCGTCTGCCAGGGCTAGCAAGATAACCTATACAAAATGAACTACATAAAAAACTATCTTCCTTTCATCTTTCCACTTGTAAGTATTCATGCACAGTGGCACTTATTTGTGATGTGTATGGACATAAGCCATTGTAATGCTAAGTTTCAGAGAAAGGTATCCTTCGTTTACCTATGGCCAATTATTAGGGATGGTTATTGTTGTGGATTATATATGAGTGACAGCTGCAGAAAACTCATGTATGATACTATGAAAATTGATTAATATACTTACAGCATATTAAAATCATATTTCTAAACTAGCTTAAACAATAATTATCAATGAGGATTTCGCTATGTATATTTATGAGCTCAGAAATGACCTTATACACATGAAAACATACCATACATTCAATCTCGTAAAAAGTGGCAAATTTTACCTGAACAGCTTCTTCTGTAGATAAATCGCAAGCATGATCAGTGATGTATTCCTGTATCCAACGAGGTAGTTTGTTTCTCTTGTCTGCTCTGAAGAATCGTTTATCAGCAAAGAGCATAATACCATAATCTGTCTTGCCACGCATTACTCGACCAACACACTGGGCAGCATGACGCATGGCATCGAAAGTCAGAAAGTCATTTTCACGAATCTGAAAATGATGTTTGACCATAAATTGCCCAATCTTGCATCCTATGCCAGCTGAACTGAGAAGAAAATTTGGAAGGCGGAGGTTGCAAGCCTCTCGGCTCCTCTATCCCTTTAAACTGACCTTTACAACATACATTGAACACAATCGTGGAATACTTTTTTCACAGTAATAGAAATCAATGAACTTTAAATACCTGTGTAAATTTAAAAACTATCTCTGTGCCAGAAATTTTAAGGAGCTGAGGAATTAGTGGCCTTTGTCACATGTTAACCATTGCAAACTCATGGAGATCAAGTGCCAAGTTAAACAACTTTGATGCCGTGATAACTTCAATCATTTGTTATATATGTGGCAATTTTTCTAAGCTCAACTGTGTAATATATATCATTTGAAAATAGCTGGAGTAATTCAGAAATGAGAAGCATGACATCAATATTAACTGCTCTGGTATCTACAGAACAGTCTTATTCTAAGTTTTCAATATTTAAATAATACAAAAACAATGTATGTATGCAACTGGTGAGCTGTAAGGTACAAGACAGATATGTTAGACTGCATGTGGGAAATGGAATTATGCAATAGCACTATAAATTGAAAAACCAAGATAAACTTACATTAAACTGGCTACGAAGATATTCTAGACGAGCTTTCAGGATTCTACTCTGCGTGTACATGAAAGGTATGCCCATCATTATGACACATCTACCATAATGATGATCAAAATCAATTCCTTCAGATACTTTCCCTCTTGCCACAGCAAGAAGAATACCACCTCTGCCTTTGTCACATGCCTGCAGAAAAAATAAAAGTAACTACTATTAAGAGGAGAGAATAGTTTTTGGTATTTTTTCTTTCTTTCAAATATTGCTGTTTCCTGGCCGTCAGCAAGATGGCCATAAATCAAAGTAAGAAGAAACGAAATAAAAACACCATAATACAGTAAAGCTAATATCATCTTGTATCATGATTCAGAATCATGTCTCATTGCGTAAAAGTAACAAGAAAGGTCTTTCTCTTTAAAAAAAAAAAAAATTGAGCTGATGTGAAGAAGTACTATGTGCTTTCTTCCAATAAAAAAAAAAAAAAATGCAAGGGTGGGCAGGACATGCTGAAGCAATATGAAACCCCAAATGACTTCAATGAGAAACATCTAAAAGCCACAATGATATCAAAATAGCATGCTATATGCAAGGTAGATCAGAAACTTGGTACAGCATTACTTATCAGAATGATAAACTTCAGGAATGTATAAAACCGAAGCACGAGAAAATTATAATACAACTGTTTTTACATAGTAATGGCCACTCTGCTGGCTACATCAAGACATTATATCATTATGAAAAAAAAAAATTATATGCATTTCATTATCCTTAGTGGTGGAGGAGATAGAATTTCTTACCTGTAACCTCTGTCATAAACGCCAACTAAGAGAGTTCGTGAAGTGAAGGATGACAATCCCTCCTATCCTGAATATTTCATCTATGCCATAAAATGCTTTTTTTCTTTTTATGAGTGTAACACTGGGACAAGCAAAGAAAATTGCCCTCACTGGGCCTGGGCACCAAACAATAATAAAGAAAGCAAAGAGAGACAGATATCAGGAGTGTTGTGATTTGTAAGGTGTGAAGGATTAATAAAGATATGAAACGAATACCTCAGAATATTCTGTGTACATGTAGGCACAGGATAAGAAATGTAAGTAAAGGAAGACTTAACATCGAGATAACCAGGCAAGTCTTTTTCTTCAAATTCTGTACATTTGTTACGTTCAAAAGTTTTTATCCCTTCGAGAATGAAGGTATTCCAGAGTTCCATATTCCTGGCATTGGTTTCCCAGTTGTTGATGTCAATGTCACAGTTGTACATGTTAGTTTTTATATACACAGATGTGATGTTATTCATTATACCAATTACATTATTATTCACATTTAGAGCATCATGAACCATCTGGTATGCAGTAGTCATCTTTAGGTCAGAGGTAAGGAATGAAGTGTAAATACAACGTAAGCAACTCTATTGATCAGCCAATAAGTAGCAGATAAAGCTGGCATACTGATTTTTTCATATCACTTACATGTGATCATATAGAATTTATGTTTTAATTGAAATCATATCCCCTTATCATCCAAAAGAGAGGGCCATATAAAAATACCTCCCACTGCCCACCTTACTCATTAAGGACACAGAATAGGCATAAGAAATATATGAGAAATTTACTTTAACATAATTCTTTTATTATATTACTTTTTTTTTATGAGTGTGACACTGGGACAGGCAAAAAACTGCCCTCATCAATAAAGGCCTGGGCACAAGAAAACATTAAGAACAAAGATATGGAGGATTAGGCACTGAGATGACAATAGATCTGCTTTTGAAGGAAGTTAGGTCTTTAAAATTTGGAAAGACAGAAGGTGGAAGAGAGTGCCAGAGTCTGGAGGTAGACAGGAAGAAGCAGTCGCTCCACTGACCAATCCGCAAGCTACAAATTTCCACACAGTACCTGTGAAACGAGGCCGCTTGGCGAGTGTTATGTGGCCTCGGCAGTGGGGGAGGGATGCAACTCGCCAACTCATCAGAGCAGTGATAGAAAAGAGAAAGGGATGATACCTTAATGAGAAGAAAGAAAGAATCAAGATTAGAAGTAAGAGAAGGATCATTAATGAGTCTGACTGCCTTAGATTTAACCCTATCGAGGAGATAAGTATAATAAGAGGCACCCAAGATGTGTGAGCAGTATTCTGAGCATGGACAGATAAGACCTTTATAGATTTTAAGTAACTGTAAAGAAGAAAAGTAATGACGAAAACGAAACAGGACCCCCAATTTTTTCGGATGCAGATTTGGATATTTGAATTACGTGATTCCTCAAAGACAAATTACAGGCTATACGGATTCCTAATATGTCGACAGAATTTACAGCGTAAATTTCGAGACTGTGAAGAAAAGGCAGAGGAAAAGTGAATGGTACAGTCGTTAGCAATGGCGTGAAGAAGAGAGGAAGATGGGGATTATAGAAGATCATTGATGAAGAGAAGGAACAGGGTAGGTGATAGAACAGAGCCCTGTGGAACACCACTGGTAACAGGGAATGGGCTAGATGATGCACCATCAACAACTACAGATATAAAACGGTCAAAAAGAAAACTAGAAATCAAAGAAGAGAGAAAGGAGTTTGGCCAACAGTCTTGTGCCAGACTCTGTCAAAAGCCTTAGAGATATCAAGGGCGACGACAAAGGATTCCCAATTCCTCAGAGAAGATGATCATTCATGAGTAAGATAGGACAGGAGGTCACCAGTAGATCTTGCCTTGCGGAAGCCATACTGGTGATCGGAGAAAAGTGAGTCAGATTCAAGGCATTTCAAGAAGTGAGCATTGAGCCTAGTTTTGAAAACATTACTGATAGAAGAGGTTAGGGAAATAGGCCAGTAGTTTAAAGGAATAGAGAGGTCACCCTTCTTAGAAACAGGTTGAACTAGAGCATGCTTCCAAGATGTAGGATAGATATTGGTTATCAGAATGAGGCAAAAAAGACGGCAAAGCAGGGGAGTCAGTTCATCTGCAAACTCCTTAAGGAACCTTGCAGGGATACCATCGGGATCAGATGCCTTGTTCATCTTTAGTGAGCGAAGAACCATATGAACTTTGCGTGAAGAAAGGATAAGGGAGGGCATAGGCTTAAAGAGGAGTAAAGATTGAGGGACAGGTGCGCTGGAATCGTTTACGAAAGAGTTGGCAAAAAAATGAGAGACAAAGAGAGTGGCTTTGTCAGTGGGACAACAAGCTATAGAACCATCAGTATGAATGAGAGGGGGAAAGCTTGAGGTACAGAAGTTTTTGGCTAAAGACCAGCAACATTTATCAGTGGGAGAGGAGTTAAGGTCATCAACTTTCCTTCTTATAAAGGAAGCCTTAGACCTACGAATCTGAGCAGTACAGCAATTGCTAGCTACAATAAAAGCAGAGCGAGTTAAATCAAAACGTGAGGCTTGGTAAGACAAGTGTACCCAATTCCTGGTCTGAATATCCATGGAGTAGGCAAGGTCAAATCAAGGTTTAGGGGGAGAAAAAGCTTTTGTAGAGGAGGGGATGTATGCCTCCATTCATGAGGTTGATCTCAGCAACTTTTAGGGCTACCTGATCAGGGTTGCGGGACTGAAAGCAGTAGTCAACCCATAGGAAGTCAAAGAAGTTATGCAAATCTTCAAGTTGGGTACGCGCCAAAGACGGCGCTGAGTAAGAGGGATTGGTGGAGGGGGAGTGAAAATGGAAGAGATTGATATCTCAGAGTGGTCAGATTTACCAAGAGGGGAAAGCACAGACTAAGAGTAGTTTGATGATTTAGAAGTATGAAATAAGTCAAGAGTGTTGGCTGTATCCTTGTGCCGATCGGGAACACGAGTAGGAGGTTCAATAATTTGCTCAAAATCGTGAGTCACAGAGTAACAGAGAAAGTAAGTGCCACACTTCCTCCCACATCAGTGTGAGAAGAATTAAGCCACTCACTGTGGTGTACATTGAAGTCTCCAATATAGAGAACTTCAGTATGTGGGTGTGAAGATAGCAAGGACTCATGGTAAGAGGACAGATATTCAAAGAATGACACAAAGTCAAAGGAATATAGTGGTAATGGAGAGATAGATTTTTAGCCAGAGAACATCACAGTCAGGAGATTCAAGGTCCATGAGCCTTGCAATAGGAGTGTTAATGTTGCAGTATGCACAGTCCCCACCTCTGGAACGAAAGCGAGAGTACAAGTTACAGTGAGA
>JAXCGZ010015581.1:0-40000 GCA_037179515.1 Halocaridina rubra | reverse complement strand
AGTGAGAAATTATATTCAAGTAGATTATTGGGAACTGACTCAGTTCACGACTCCAAATGACATCCAACTCTAAAGTACATCAATTTTCACATATTTACTAATAAAATTTTTCTATTTTTGCAGAAAAGAGTCAGAGGGGGAAGAATTGCCATGCCACTTCTCCCTTACCTAGCTCAGATGGTTCTAATGAAATTCTGGGAATATGGGAGTTGAATGTTTTTCTCCTACTATAATTTACTGTAAGTTATTGTAAGGTATAGGTTACTATCATTCAACCATGCAGTAGTTTGGCCCAAGGCACCAGTCACCCATTGTGATACTACAGTTGCAGGGTTTTTTGGACTTGAATAGGACTGTTCAAGACAGTTCGATGTAAAGGCTACCTTCAGTTACGGTTCTTTTTCTATGCCTACTTCAACACCGAATATTCTTGGATATTCGTTACACATCTCTTTTATCCCTTCAAATATGGCAAGTCACAACACTCCACATCTCTGTTTCTCTTTATATTTTGTTTTCTTCGTGCCCTGGCCCGATGAGGGGAATGTATTTATTTATTTTTTTTAGCCCAGCCTGTTATCACAATTAAAAAAAATTACAATTACATAAAGATAAATAAATTTGCAACAAAGAAATGCACAGGCCTTGGTTCAAATTTATTTGGCATTATACAAATATATGCTTTGCTAGATCCAATTGCCCTTAAACTCTAATAATAAATGATTGCCAAGACAAAAGTATTGAGCATATTTCTATATGGCACAGCAATGAGCATATATCTATATGGTATAAGTATTGAGCATATATCTATATGGCACAGCAATGAGCATATATTTATATAGTATAATTTATTCTTTTCCTTTACGCATACGCTAATAAATAAAAGAAACTGCTACATACAAACCTCAGGTACATAAGTGGATTTGGAATATTCGGTGCCTTCTCCTCAAAGGGTTCAATAATCACAAGAAATCATTTACGCATACTCAAAAAATAAAAGAAATTGCTACATACAAACCTCAGGTACATAATTGGATTTGGAATATTCGGTGCTTTCTCCTCAAAGGGTTCAATAATCACAAGAAATCCCTGAAGATAAGTTGACACTAGAGTGGCAAAGTGTGCCACAGCAATAAGAGGGGCGAGATCAGACACATCAGTCAGTTCCAGTGATCTTATGATTGAAGCTAACCTTTCAGAGCAAAATCTGCAGTAAGAAATGTTTGTCATAAAGAGCTGAATAAATAACAATATAGAAATTCCTACTCAAAGAGGTGCTAACCAATATGTACACAATTTGCTAAGTTGAGACAGTTACTTTTACAAAATGACAATATTGTAACTGCAACCTGCAGAATGCGATATAAGTGAGAAGCAGGGTTTGATTACACTATTCACAATGTTGCACTTCTATGGACCCAATCTACTTTAGTCTACTCCTAAGGATGTGAATTCTTCCTTCCTCACTGCCAAGTGTTGTTATACTTTGTAAACCTTCCATCAACATTAAATTTCTCGAATACTGTATAGCAATGTATAATATCACATATACAGTACTAAGAAAAATAAAGAGTTTTATCCTTACAAAGGGTTGAGCAATCTCAACTTTCTATATCTTATGCACTCTTATTCAGCATTTTTTATTTCTTTCTCCTAGGGAAAGGAGACAAGAATAACACCTCCGTTTTCCAATGAGTTTCTTACATGTTGACTACATGGGGAGGAGAGAGGGGGTAAGGACATTCCAAATTCGCATATTTTTCCTACAGAAACATAAGGCATATAATGGGGGTTCTGGTAGAAAAACTAACCGAACCCTCTCTGAATAAGCATGGATGTGGAATGTGTGAAAGTAATATGAAAGAAATATTGGTCCGTGTTTGCGAAAAGAAAGTTGGATGTCTTAGTAGCGTGTAAAACAAAAGTGGATACGTGTGTGGCTTGAGTCAGCCATTTTCCTTATGAGAGAGACTGCAGTCCTTGCACACAGATACAAGGAAGGTATGAGATTCATATCTATATGCAAAAATACAATCCAGAATAAGGCTCTTGTTATTTGTAAAAAAAAAAAATAAAAATACTCGTCATATTCATACTAAATACCGAATTTTTGAAGCATGTCCTATGATAAAAAAAGGTGTCAAAAATCTTCTCATTTGCACGAAGTGAAAAAAGGGTTCCTTGAGTACAGGTTCCTTGATCAATTCACTGATTAGTGAATTACACAAGAATAAGTAAATCATGTAAATGAAATTTTTTTTTCTTGTTGCTCTGCTGGCTTCAGGCAAAATACAGTGTCAAGTTACTAAAAAGGAAAATGGCATTAACTGTTTGTTGATACAGATCCAGTACCAACTATATTTCAGGTAGACAAAAACTACGTCTAAATACACCCTACCTTAGAGGTTTTCTTTCAATAAATGCTCTGTTCTTAAGGTCCCTCAGAATACCTGCAGGGGATTCCTGCACAGCATGAGTGACTGTCAGCCGGTGTTTGAGGAAATCAACCAAACGTCTCATGAATGATACAAAGAAATCTGCTGTTCTTATAGTTCCAGGGATGTTTTCTGAGAGATAATACAATATAATCAGTTTGCTTTAAATGTATATATCAGTATATATAACTACATAAAGATTATTAAAATGGTAGTAAGAGGTAGCTACTTTAAAAAATTAATAAGTTAAAATACTAAAAGAGGTACACCTTAAGAACAAAATAAAAGTTTAAAAATTGTGATGTGAGTAAAAGAGGCATACTTAAATAAGAAAATATTGTAGCCGTTAAAAAGAACATCCAATCTACAGTTCAAAGTACCGAATTTGCGTAGTCTTAACTTAATATCCAATATTTGCATTAGAGCAAAAGTGGAATGGTACCTAGGTTACTGGCATGATAGATCAGTCCATAACTCAAGTTCAAATTCGAGTGAACGTTGAATTTAGGAGATAAAAAGTGGCCCTAGTATACATGGACTGTATACACAATTTCATTTTCATAAATGTTGTTAACATGGCTTGCATACGTGCATCCCTATCAATATATAGCAGGAGTTATATAAGTAGAGCTTTATCCAATAGACAACTATATCATCTACATTTACAAATATTAAGACTATCTACCTTCCAAGACATCATGAGGCAGGATAGGATTAGCAACAACATCCTCCTGCCTGGAAGCCTGACGGAGTCCTGCTAACAATCTATTATACTCTTCTTGTAGACGATTACTATCCGACTCTTTAATCCTGTCAAAAATAAAAGCACAATATACATTTACTTTACATGTCTAGCATAAACAAAATTTATTTAATTTTTCAACGTTATTCTTTATCCTCTATGGCAACTCTCACAAAAGTGAGAGGTAGCAAAGCTTCATCCTACCGTACAAATCCTCACTCTTTTTGTCAGCCATTCTAATGCAAGAAAAAATAAATCAGCATATATGGAACTGCCAGTCCTATATTCTCCTACCCCTTTTAGTCAGTAGGTGAGATTGGCTATTGTAAAGGACTTTGATTTTGATTCTTATGTGACAGTTATGGTTACTCTGCTAAACAATGAGATACACTGTAAGTCAGAGGAGCAAAAAGATAGACAAGTTTATTGTACATCATATAATAGAACATATTTACATTAAGTTTCTCAGAAAATCGCTATTTAAACAAAAGAAAATTTTGTAAATTCGTAAAGACTTTAGAAACTAAGTATTTAAACTAAACAAAGTCATACCTCTGAACATGATCATGAAGGGTACTTATGCAGTTTTTAGCTTTGTCAAGAACCTTTCTGTTAATATGAATACTCATCGAATCCACACATATGTTATCTGCAAATAATTATATAGGGAGTTAAATAAAAAAAAATGTGAGAACATAGCATCGACTTTTATGAGCCAAAAAGGTTTACAATTTCTGCTGTGATTCTATTCATAAATATATATCAAGGCTAAGATAAAATTATGTACTATTAATATAAGTGCTTATCATATATACAAATATTATCGGTAAAAATAACTCTAAAAATAGAGCAAAATTATTATACAAACAATATATTACTAATGACTATACATAAATCCATTAGGTATTCTTAACTCTCTTCTGAAACGGCATATTTGGTTGTACTGATAAAACATGAGAAAAAACTTAAGTTGTAACTGGGAAAGAGTTAATTCAGAATGGCATTATGTTTTCAACATAATGCCATATCCACTGAAGCCAGCTGGGTGGTCACAACAGAACAGAGAAAGGGAAAGCAACAAGAGTTTTTTATATCAAGCCCATCATAACTCCTTCCATCACCTGTCCTAAGGCAAGAAAAGTCTTCAGTAAGGAGGAAGTGTCAGTCCTTTGCTCCCCAATCCTATGTTTACATTTCCAACACAGCGGGCTTGTAATATGAAATCAAACAGAAAACCATCTTCCTCCTATTTAACGATCATCACCACATATTCCCCATCATGACCACTTCCTTTCATCACCATTTATTGCCACAACCTCACAAATAAGTTTTAACACAGACATGCACAACAACACTAAAAAATGGCAAGCGAACTACCTTACACTTGCCTGCCGAATCAATCATTAAACAGCAGATACTTTACAGTCTCTCAAGATTCAGTCTTATCACCACATTATATAACCCATAAATGCATGATCTTTCCACACCACACTCACCCCAAGTACACATAGTCTTCTATGGCTGGATGACTCCATTGGAGATGCCTTTCAAGGATATATCATAAAGCCTCATTCAATCATACAAATTATGGAAAACTGCACTGTTACAACCACATACACCAACAACACAACATACACTCCCTGGGATCTCTGTGGGAAACCCAAGATCAGTAGTGGCTTTCATTAGAGACTCGGGGCTGTTTGGCAGGCAGCATACGCAAACACAACATTCAGGGAATATGAGTGACGTAGGCTGTCTCGCCTACCACCAATGATAAGTTGTATCAAAACACCTAAAATATCGGATATATCTTACTAGTAAAGAGGGAATAAGAATAAAGAGTGCGGAAACAATATCTTACCAATGTTATGAGCTTCATCAAACACGACACAAGACTCCCTTTTCATTTCCTTTGAAACTATTTCTGAAATCTTCGGATCCAATAAATAATGGTAACTGTAAACAACTACATTAGCATTTACAACCTGCAACAAATTCAACATTAAAACATATAAAAATATGCATTTTTCTTTTGAATTTTTCAAACTATATAAACATAAAGCTAAAGTCCACAGTGCATAAACAAGCGTAATACAAGTTTTTAGGTAATTCTGCCCTTTCTCTATTATACGTTGTGTTCTGAGATGAGATGCAGGGAATTGTAGAGTGGAATTTTTTCTTCTCCAGTGCCAAGGATGTGAATTAAACATAAACAAGTACAGAACATAAAAACAATACATAAAAAATATGATAAGGTTTTGCATGATTTACAAATTTGTACCTTGATTGCTTTAACATTTTTCTGGAATTTTTTTGACTTTCATCAATATGCTATAAAGAGCGAAGGGATGTATGAAATTCCCTTAACTTTTCTTAAAATTTTTATCCTATTTAAAAATGAATAAAAGTGATTCAAGAGAATGAGAAAATTATTAGATCAGAGATACTAGAATAATAAAACCTCTCTACAACTGATCACACAAAATGCTTCCTTACTTTTGCTCCTGCTATGATGCCATATATAATTAGGGTGAAAAGAAAGTTCCTTTTGTTTAGTGATAATTTTAAAATTTTGTACAAAATATAACTGTTTATCATATACTGGTGGACAACAGTTGTTCAAAATCCGGTCTTTAGTTGCAATATTTAACCATGATTCATTTACTTCTCACTAATTTTCGAACAAATTTCAGATTCTTAATACAATTCTAAATTGCCATATCCATGTTGATTGCTTAATATGACTTATAAAATCCAGTACTCTAAAGTTTGGACAAGACCCATCATGTTGTCAATTTTAAATCAAAACCCATAAAAGTATTTCGGAAACTTACAGCATGCCTGGCTAGGAAATAAGGGCACCAACCCTTCTGGTGTCCATATTCACGTAGATCATCTAAATTGTAGCAGCCAGATGGGAGAGGGAATTCTTTGCCATGGAGATCAAACTTTTCAAAAAAATCACACTGGGGAATTGTGTCATCTCTCTGGGCCCTTGATCGCACATATGATGCAGTGAGTGCATGGCACCCACTGTCTATTAACTTCCCTTCTCTTGCCTTATTTACCTGTTTATATAAATTACATTAAATAATCTTAGAATCAAAATGAAATAATGTTATGACCAATGGTATAATATAATCCAACTTTGGAATTATTACCAAGTTTTGGGTTATAGTTTACATACGTAATCTTGCATGCACTAAAATACGCAAATCACCATGGGTAATATGAAATATTGTAAAATTCTATAAAAGCACTAATATGATAAGAGGCTGAAGCACTCAGCACATTTTATGCTTCCATGTAATAAATGCCTAACTCCTTAATTACAAAATAGAAGGCACAAGTATTATCCTAATAAAACAGCATGCCAAACCTCTGCATTTATGCAAAGATGTTTCCTTGAAGCCAAAGCTAAGCCAGTAAAGTTGAATACTTCCCCAGTCTCCTTTTCTATATATGCCTTCAGTTTTCGAAGTTCCTCAATGACCTGAAATAATCCAATACCAAGTTAAAAGTTGGGTAATTCCCTTGGAAATGAAAAACCAGATAGCTACCAATAATAGTTTAAAAGTGTGGTAAAACCTACAGTGAGTTCCCTAAAACAGGGGTAAATATGAAATATATACAAGTGTGTATGCCATTATTCACAGCCAAAACAAAGTAACATAACAGAAATATCTGTAAACTTGAAAACCGTTGTAAATTAACATAAAATGGCAGTATATACTTTTGAGCTTAAAGGAATCATGAAGGAGTGTAGGTCATGTTTATCTTGCCTAAGCCTACTACATTCTTGAAAACATATTTATATTCCTCTATTTCAATTTCTTCTATCCTAACGTAATGATGTTCTCATATGCTTAATCATTCCATTCCATTTCAAGACAGTTTCTTTATAGATCACATTCTTTTACTCTCTCACTTTACCTTACATACAAAATATCACCTATGTCTCTCCTAGCATCAATAAAGAATATCAAAGATTCTCTTAAAAACACTAATCAACAAGCACTGGCAGGACAAAATTAATAGAAATGAGAGAAAAATCGTATTGGAAGTGCATGAGCATCATTTTGCACAAAATACAAAAATTAGATGAAGTACAACCGACACAATATGTCATATTTATGTGATAAAGTACAGTGCAAACTGTTATTAGAACAACATACCTTTTCAATTTCTGGAATTGTACGGGAGCAGTATATAAGTTTTGAGAGGTTCTGTGGAAACGCTTTCAAATAAGATACAATCAATGAGAGCAGCGTGATTGTTTTGCCAGTTCCTGAAGGCATCTCCAGTAAGCAATGACCCTATGAGATAAAAGTGAAAGTGAAAGCTCACAAAATGTAAATGTCAGAGTACAGTATTATAAAAATAAAATCAGTAATATTTTAATGGTAGATTGTAAAACACATTGATATATTATATGCTTACACAGCATAAGTGCAACATTACAAAATAAACTGTGAGCTATATCATGCAATATATAAATGTTTTACAGATTATTTTCAACATTCAACATTACAGTCAATTTACCTTTGCATCAAGAGCCCTTTTCAGGTCCAGCATATAAGAATACTGTTCTGGGTATATGAATTCATATGGAAAATAAACAGGCAATCCATCCACGTTGAGGCTGATGGAGAAAGAAAAATGTTCTCTACTACCTTGATATATTGACTATGCTAGTTAGACTGATACTTTAATTGAGAATAAACATCAGGACAAAAATTACTTTATGGATACCAATTAGTGAAAAGTGAAGTCTAGGGAGATGAAATAACTTACAGTTTATAGGTAGAGACACCAAAAAGCATGAGAGATCTATAGTGGAATAAGAGGAAATATACAAAATATTTTATATATATATATATATATATATATATATATATATATATATATATATATATATATATATATATATATATATATATATATATATATATATATATATATATATATATATATATATATATATATATATATATATATATATATATATATATAACCAGGTTGGGGAATCTGTAATATGGACATAGTGGCATTCAGTTAGAATGCGTTCATTCCTAAGTATAGCAGATATAAGCTATAAGGTTGGATTCCTTTTAACCTTCTGTGGTGTAGTGGTAGCGCCTTGACTTAGTAATCATAAGTCCTAGGTTCGAGTCCCGGTCGGGGTAAAAAAAAAAAAAAGATTCATATATATATATATATGTGTGTGATTACCTAATTGTGTTTACGGGAAAGAGCCCAAAGCTCGTATCTTCCCGTCTCCTGATCGGTTCCATTTTAGACTTAGTGATACTAATCGTACCTGTCCTTAAAACTATGGATTGAGATAGCATTAACTACCTCCTCGCTTAGCGAATTCCAATTATCAACTACTCTTACACTGAAAAAGTATTTCCTTACATCCTGCAAAGAAGTTTTCTTACGAAGCTTCAAACTATGACCTCTAGTTCTAGAGCCAGCCATATCAAAATATCGATCCCTATCCACTCTATCATAACCATGAAGGAATTTAAAGGCTGTCACCATATCCCCCCTTACTCTTCTAGCTTCGAGTGATGGCAAGTCTAATTCCCTCAGCCTCTCATCATAACCGAGATTGCGTATTTCTGGCACCAGTTTCGTGGCATGTCTTTGAACTTTTTCAAGCTTAGCTATGTGCTTTTTCAAGTGCGGATTCCAAAAGGGGGCTGCATATTCGAGTTTTGGCCTCACATAGGTTACATAAATATTTCTGAACATTTCCTTGTCCATGTGCCTGAAGGCTAGCCTTACATTTGATAAGAATGCATATGCTGCCCTTACTACGCCATTTATATGTATTTCTGGAGACAAATCTGCCAGTATGTTTACTCCTAGATCTCTCTCATTTTCTGTCTCTTGAAGTTGTACTCCAGCCACCGAGTAGTCAAGCTTGGGCCTTCTTGCACTTGTACCCATTCTCATTACCTTACATTTTGAAGTAATGAATTTCATTAGCCACTTTTCGACCACTCATGCAGATTATTTAGATCCTCCTGAAGTTCTCTACCATTGTTCTCGTTTTTTACTTTCTTCACAATCTTTGCATCATCTGCAAACATATTCATGAATGAATTTACAGACTCTGGTAGGTCATTTACATATACAAGGAATAAAAGTGGCCCTAAAACTGAACCCTGTGGAACTCCACTACTAACTCTTCTCCATTCAGACACTGAGTGTCTTACTCTAACCCTCTGTTCCCTTCCTTCTAAGTAAGTTTTTATCCATTCCAAGACATTTCCACCTATTCTAGCCATTGTGTTTGTGTGTGTGTGTGTGTGTGTTTGTGAAACCCACTAAGAAAAATGTGGTTAAAGATGGAAGAGAAGGTTTAGATGTTTTAATTAGCAAAACACCACAAAAGTCACAAAACTTGCTTGAAAACACGCATCAGATATATAGAGATGAGACTTACAATAAAAAAAAAAAAAAAAAAAATGAAAACAGAGTATGCACAGAGACATGAAACAACACCAGATGGAGAGAGGATTAATGAGGGAGTGTTTTTAAAAGTTTAGGAACAATTATATCTAATACAGGCTCTGTTGAATTAAAATTTGGTGAATGATCTGGAAATGTAAGAGACTGATACCGGATACAGAAGTAAAATTATTATTTATATGTCTTGTGCGACCTCTGCTTCTGTTTGAAATCCTATGACGAGGGTACGACTGTTCTTCAAAAAAAATGTTGTAACTGTGATTTGAGCATTTAGAGAAATATTACTTTTTTTTTTTACTTTTTATTTTTTTGTGGTTTATACTCTCCTGTAGAAGGCTTTGCCTCTTCTCTGGCAGGTCTTAAGTTTATTTTTTTTTTCTCTCTCACACCTTGAAGGGCTCATTTATAGTAAAGAGTTTGATATCGTAGCATTTTTCAAATAAGTATGTTTTCAGTTTTTTCTTAAATTATACCACACCTTCACTGTCTCTGAGTAGCACTGATAATTCATTATAATCTTGAAGCACTATATTGATAGGTTCTACTACCAATATTTCGATTAGATCTTGGTTCATGCAGTCTATATTTGTCATTTGCATGTCTCACTGTGATGTTTCTTCCAAGTTCAAAAGGGACTATATACTCAGGTAAGTATTTCGGTTCTCCGGTCTTTAATGTCTTATAGGTTAGCAAACAGAGTTTGTATACAATTCTTGCTGTTATCGGCAGCCAATGCAATTCAACAGTGTTGGTGTAATTCTTTGACATCGCTGTGTGCCTTTTTTTTAATCTTGCTGTTTTATTTTGAATGATCTGAAATTTTTTTTAATATATTATTTGGCAAACCATAATAAAGGGAATTGCAATAATCCAATCTAGATATTATATGGTTATGAACTAGCGTATTTAGGGTAACTTCATTTAAATACTTTTTGATAAATGCAATATTTCTAAGATGATAATTACATGTTTTTACTATATTCAATATCTTATTTTTCCTAGTTAAAGTATTGTCAATAAAAACACCCAAGTTTCGCACAACTGGTACCAGTTTGATTTTGGATGCTCCAATCTGCATATATTCTAATTGTGCAAAGTTTTTCAAGGTATACTCTGTCCCAAATAACATGCATTCAGTTTTATCATCATTCAGTTTCAATTCCTTTTTAACCATCCAATTTTTTAAGTCAACAATTATTTCATTAATCTTATTAGTAGTGTACTGAGTTGTTGTTATCGCAAAATAGTATTGAGTATCATTAGCATACAATTTAAATCCAACATTATGTTTTTTTAGAAACCACGATAAGTCAATTGTATAGATATTAAATAATGTGGGACCCAAGACACTACCCTGTGGTACCCCCTTATTTATATCAATAATATTAGATTTTGCATTCGATATTATAACTATAACTTTTCTATTTAGTGAAAAGCTTTCAAGCCATTTATATGCATTTTCATCTATGCCTATAGATATCAAGTCTCTAAGAAGATACTCATGGACAACTGTATCAAATGCAGCACTGAGGTCAAGCATTATCAATATTCCAAACTTTCCATTGTCAACCATAGTAATCATATCATTCATGATAGAGCAAACTGTTGTTTCTGTCGAGTGATTTTCTCTGTAAGCTGATTGATTTTCTGGTATGATATAGATGTCTCTAAGGTAAATCCATAATTTATCAGTAATTACAGCTTTAATAATTTTTGATAAATATCATAAGTTTGATATCGGCCTGAAAGAGCCTAAGTCATTATGATCACCTTTTCCTTTATAGGTTGGTTTAATGTATCCTAATTTTTCCCTTTTCGGAAATTTAGATTGTCTTATACTCATGTTTACAATTTTGAGGTAAAAATAATATATTAAGCTTATATTTGGAGCAACATTACTATCTTTTGTCTGGAATGGGTCATTCTCACAATATGTACACTTTACTCTACCTATAACTTTTTTAGATCATCCATGTTTAATTCCTTGAATTTATTTAGCTTTTTATATTCCGACTGTGGCATATATGATGTATCTATAAAATTTATATCAGTAAAACTTCTATAAATAATTTTAGTATCAAAATATATAGCAATAATATTTGCTAATTCATTTGGGTTATTACAGTTATTTGGCAGAACTTTTTCTTGTTTTATGCCTAATAAATCCTCTAAATTCTTATGCATCCGTTTTGTATCCTTATTTTTCGACTCTTTGTTGTAGTATGTTCTTTCAGTTTTTCAACCAAACAATTATATTCATAGGAAATAAGAGGGCAGGTTAAAGTGAGATATGATATGTGCCAAATCAACGAATTTCCATACGCAGATGAAGTCATGATGAAGGGGAGATAGAGATGCTTTGGAACTATCTTTCGCACTGTCCATGTGTACGACGGTGTCAAGTAGGCTCTTCAGGGCACCCAGAAGAACCTGAAGACCCACACTTTCTTGGGAAAGAATTATAATATGCGAAGCTGGAGATGAATTGAGCTCTATAGAAGCAATGACACAGGAAAGAAATGATTGACAGAATTTCAGTATGGCCCTTTGCATCGCACGTTGTTAACTCCCCAAGGGCTCATTTCATTTCTCATGGCAAGGTTTATTCATATATAAAGTCGGCGCCTCAGTATGGAGTCAAAATCTTTAATGATATCAAATAACTGAAATACGTGAATTTTGAATCGAAGAGCATAAATTTACAAGCGTTATCAAATCTGCAAAGCTCTACCACCAACAACCGCATTGCCTGCGTGTTCTGTGCTCGACAAAAACACAGTTAAGTACCAAATTCTAATGTCAAACTCCATGGCAAAATTGGTCAGTGATACAATGGGAGATATTTCAGTGACTCTAGCTTCTCTAATATCAGGCAAAACGTACTTTAAAAGTACTATCTCTTATGTGAACGTAAACTTACATCATGATGAATAATGGCAAGTTAATTTATCTTCAACGCTTGAAACGACAGCACACCATGGCAAATACGGTTTCGTCACTTCGTAAACAAAGTTGAAAGTCACTTGAAACGCTATTGGCACTTGTGGTAATTTTGGAATTACAGCCTTTAAAACAGCTCCTCATATTATTTTAGTTCTGTAGTTCAGAATCATTCCAAAGATGGTTTCATAAATATATATATATATATATATATATATATATATATATATATATATATATATATATATATATATATATATATATATATATATATATATATATATATATATATATATATATATATATATATATATATATATATATATATATATATATATATATATATATATATATATATATATATATATATATATATATATATATATATATATATATATATATATATATATTATTCTCATGGTTAGACTGAATTGTTTATAAACTTTATTCTCATGTCATTTTAGCCCCTGCAGAAAAATAAAATGTGATCAAAAGGTTAATTTTCTTACTGGCATGTCATTCATCTGTTATTATCTCCATTAAACCTGTGTTTTCAATTCACTGTATATGTCCTACGACTATGATATTCTGGTTGCTTCAGTACTATCGTACCATCTTGCTTCAGGCCAATCTGAACTGAAGAAAAACTTAGAATTTGTAAGACTGAGTAGTCTGCATTAAAGGTTAAGGGAGTTATTTATAATTTCTTGGTTTAAAATATTTGATCCATGGGCGTGTATAAAAAGTACCACTTTATGCTAGTGGTAAAAAGAATAATAAGCAAAATTAGAAAACAGAAAACATCAGTAATGTACATACATTATAAGAGAACAGGTAAGAAATGTTTATATATGAATGAGAAAAATAAGTTGTAGTCACAGTGGCAAAGCGGTAGCGTCTGCGATTTTGAGGCGTCAGGTAGAGGGTTCGCGCCCCGCCACGGTCTGAGGTTAGCAAGGGCATGCACTCAGGATGACGATTACATCTACCAACACAAATCCTTCACAAGAAGGCAATCGTTCTCGCTCTTGGTAGGAAAGGGAGCCCGTGACGTAAAACCGAATCGAATGAAAAAAAAATAATTAAAGGGAATAATCTCCTCTGTATGGCTGTGGAAAATGGCTGATTTCAGAAGACTGAAGAAAATAAAATTATTTGACCTTCCATTACCATCAACTATGTATAGCAGTTGCAAATCTGGGTTGAAAAAAAAAAGTATTCGACACCCATGCGCTGCTGCTGCGGAAAATTTAAGCTGTACTGATTATTTTGTTTTTAAGTAAAGTACTAAACAATAAAAAGAATGAATGTGTTTGTATGTCTCATATGAAATATGTCTCATAAATTACTATACCTGAATAAAATATATTAATACAAAAGAGGAGCCGATTTAGAGACTGTCCTGTCAATGACCCTTTCGCAATTGCAGACTTTGGCATGTGTCGACGTGCGCTGATCTCAGAGGGCAGTAAATGTAGACCATCATAGTAATTATATTAACTATATTCTGATATTCCGAAGATAAATATGGCTGTGAATGTACATGCCTGTGCATCGTCTGTTATTGTGCCCTGGTTTTCAAGGTAAAGTATAAGATCTAGCAACATTAGAGGTCTAACCTCGGATCATGTCATGCTGAATCGCAATCAAAATTAATAATTCGCATGCCGGATAAACGAAGTTATTAACGATTGTAAAAAAAAAAAGAATTGGCCAAACACGAATTATGTACCCCATGTATTTCTTTTTGGGGTGGACCTAATATAACGCACTAACCTAACCTAACTAACCTTGTATGGAATTTAATAATATTTTAATAAATTTAACCTTTATTTCCATTTCATTACAATGGGTATTCGTCAGCCAGGGCAAGCCCCAACCCCCCACTGTGATGTCCAACCACAGCAGTTCCTGCCAGTAAACAGCTTAAACTCTCGGTCTTGGACGGGGACCGATCTTTCGACCTCGTGAATGCGAAGCCAGCGCGTTACCACTGTACTAGCCAGCATTCAACGTATCTTAACCAACATTTTGGCAGTGAGAGCGTTTCATTTGCCATAAATCCTTATTGAATCTATTTATTATTGTCCTACTGTCATCAAAGCACGGTTTTTCCCGTCAGTGGTTGCCACGGCGGATCAATCTTCTCCATTTTACCCTATCCCCATGACCTCCTCTTTCACACCACACACCATCATGGCCTCCCTCAGCACATCCATAAATCTCCTCCTTGCTCTACCGCTCTCGCGTAGCCTTCTCCGAACATACTCCTCATCCCACCTCAGCACATGCCCAAGCCATCACATTCTCGCCTCTAACCAATCCTCCAAATTTTCCTACCTGTGCTGTCCATCTAATATGGTCATTCTTTATCCTGTCCAGTCTTGCGACGCCCTTAGAACACTTCAGAATCTTTATATCAGCCACCTACTATTATACACTTTAACTGGCACTATTGATTAGCATATTTGCCAGTGATCATGGTTAACAAATGAGAATTGATCAGAATTTATATTAACGTAATTGCAACTGTTTTGAATGTGCATATTTAACAATAGTATTTGATGATGATTTGTGTCATACAGGAAGGAATGGTTAGAGGTCTTTTCTCGAGCTTACAGCTGTGATGTAGACAAATGGAAAGAGGCAAGGGATGCAATGCTTGTTTGGCAAGCAAGGTATGTAATGGCATTTACATCAACATTGTTGTTTTAAAGCATGGAAGCATTAATATTTATTCTTTTGTTCATTGTTAACATGGTCTTTGTTTTATATGATTATTTGCATTGATTTATTTTATTTTATTATTCTTTAACTAAAAAGTTAAGTATGCATTATTGCAAGCATATATACTAATCTAAGTACTCGTTTTCAATGCTTAAGTAGTTTTGTAAATACAGTAGGTCCTTATGTAATGTCGATCCGACTTACGTCGTTTTGCTGTTACACAAAGGCCAAAAAAAAATCAATGAATTGTTAATAAATTAATTTTTCGACCTACCTGGCTGGTGCGGTAAATTCAAACCGAGCCAAAATAGTTTGTGAGAGTGGCGGAGGAATACACAGCTAGCAGCACTGCTGTATTCATGTTTATCAAGTTAATGGCCTTATTTGTTCATTTGTTTATATATTTAGTTATATTGAAGGATTATATTGAAGTTAAAAAAAAAAAAAAACATATAGATGTAAATATGATTTTAGTTGAAATACATACGAATACACAGCTAGCAGCACAGCTATTTTCATATTTATCAAGTTAATAGATTTATTTATTTATTTGTTTATATAATTGGTTATAGTCAAGGATTATATTGAATTTAAGAAAAGAATTCCAAACACATAGCTGTAAATACTATTTTATTCGAAATACACATGAATACACAGTTAGCAGCACTGCTGTACTCAAATTTATCAAGTTAATGGCTTTATTTATTTATTTATTTATGTATTTAGTTATATTGAAGGATTATTTTGAATTTAAAAAAAAAATACCAAACACATAGCTGTAAATACGATTTTAATTGAAATACACACAAATACTAAGCTAGCAAACACTGCTGTACTGTATTTGTATTTATCAAGTTAATGGCTTGTATTTATTTATTTTTTAGTATACAGTTGGTTATATTAAGAAATTATATTGAATTCAAAAAGAAAAATATCAAACACATACTTGTAAATTCGATTTTATTCGAAATACACACGAATACAAAGCTAGCAAACACAGCTGTTCTGTATTAATATTTATCAAGTAAATGGCTATATTTATTTTTTTTTATATATACAGTTGTTTATATTGAACAATTATATTGACTAAAAAGAAAAAACCCAACACATAGCTGTAAATACGATTTTATACTAAATACTTCGTTGAGTGCAGTGTAAGACTACGATGTTATGCAACAGTAGAAGAGGGAGAATAAACACATCTCAGTTTATTCTTGTTCGCCAAATTATGTTTAGTGCTATCGTCTGCTCTCTGGTTGTGTTCGCTCGTTACTGACTTCTCCTCCCAAGCATGATAGTGATAGTTCTGATGGCAGTGCCACTAAGAAAAGAAAAGCCATCACTGGAAATTAAAATTGAAGTGGTAAACCATGCTGAAAAGGGAGAATCTTTTACGAATATTGGCCTCAGTCTCGGATTATCTTGTATGACCGTGGCCACGGTCATCAAAGACAAAGCTCGGATCCGTGACCAAGTCTCTCCCTCCCTGTGCAAGCACACCATGTGAGTACAGTATAAGTAAGCAATACTAACAGTTTTGTTGTAGTGTAATATTTTTAGGTTTATAAGGGTGTTTTATCATCTTACAATGAGAACTTAGTTTGTTGTAGTGTAATATTTTTATGTTTATAAGTGTTTTTTATTATCTTACAATGAGAACTTATTTTGTTGTAGTGTAGTATTTCTATGTTTATAAGTGTGTTTTATTATCTTACAATAAGAATTTATTTTTTTGTATTATAATATTTTTATGTTTATAAGTAGTTTTATTTATCTTACAATGGGAACTTATTTTGTTGTAGTGTAATACAGTATTTAAATGTTTATGAGTATATTTTATTATCTTACAATGAGAACTTATTTTGTTGTAGTGTAATATTTTTATGTATATAAGTGTGTTTTATTATCTTACAGTGAGAACTTATTTTGTTGTAGTGTAATATTTTTATGTTTATAAGTGTAGTTTTATTATCTTACAGTGAGGACTTATAGTACAGTATTTTCTTTTATAGATTATGTACTGTACTATATGTTCTTTTGCCTCTCCAAACTCACCTGCCCCTGTCTCCTCAGCAGCTGCCTTCCCAGCTTCCTCCTAATAAAGCCAGTCTCTCCCTTATTATGCAAACAAACCACATGAGTAAAGCAATACAGTTCCTAGTTTTGTAATATACAGTTCAGTATTTTTGTAGTGTAATACAGTACAGATATTTTTATGTATACTGTTGATTTTAAGGGTTTGCAATACTATTAAGATTAGTTTTAGTATATTTCTATGATAGATTAAGAACTTAGATTATTTTTCTATTTTTTAGATGAATTATTTATAACATAGGTTGGGGGACCTAGGTTCAAATTTAGATGAATTCCCATTTATGTCAAAATTCGCTTTAATTCAGCTGTCAGGAACGGAACCCTGACTTTAAGCAAGGACCCCCTTTAATGTACTCTTAATCCAATTTTTATATGACACACTGGCACTCTGGAAATAAGTTATGGAGATACGTGAATGGAAGGGTTATGATTATGCTCTACTGCCCCTGATCTTTTGTCATGGTTGTGCCGGAGATACGTGAATGGAAGGGTTATGATTATGCTCTACTGCCCCTGATCTTTTGTCATGGTTGTGTCCACCCTCCTGATTACTGTATAATAACAATTTGAATATACATGACACATTTTAAATAAACTTTGTATGTCATCATACATATGGGGTATCTATAATAATAACACAAATTTGTATTCCTTTTAGAGTAAGCAAGCTGCCAATAGGGGTTGATTTAACTCTGCCATTGCTTCAAGCCAAAATTGTTGGTGCAGATCCATCTATTGACAGTGATGTAAAATCCATAATGCAGGGAACAGCATTGCAGAGGTGACTATAAAGCAAATAGTTTTGATCATGAGATTTATGTGAAAAATAAAATTTAATAAGCTATAAAGGACAAGGGATTAATAAGAAATATGAGCTGAGATATACTGTTCTAAATTGATAGTTTTTTCGGTATTGGCTTGAATTTCTTTTCTGATATGGATTGCCAAGATTGATAATTTAAATTTATCTCTTGTGCTATATATATATATATATATATATATATATATATATATATATATATATATATATATATATATATATATATATATATATATATAAAATATATATACTGTATATAAAATTTATATATATATATATATATATATATATATATATATATATATATATATATATATATATATATATATATATATATATATATATATATATATATATATATATATATATATATATATATATATATATATATATATATATATATATATATATATATATATATATATATATATATATATATATATATATATATATATATATATATATATATATATATATATATATATATATATATATATATATATATATATATATATACTGTATATAAAATTTATATATATATATATATATATATATATATATATATATATATATATATATATATATATATATATATATAATATATATATATATATATATTAAAAAAAAAAAAAAAAAAAAAAAAAAATAATATATATATATATATATATATATATATATATATATATATATATATATATATATATATATATATATATATATATATATATATATATATATATATATATATATATATATATATATAGTGGAATTTGTAAGTTACTAAATTTCTTATATTTGCAGGTTTGTTACTAATGTTGTAAAGCTACCCCAGACTAATTTCTATACTGCTCAGACATTACATAAACTTGCTGCAAGTATTGGATTACCTGGACATCTTGTAGATCTCCGAAATGAAATTGTTCATGGTGATTCTGGTTGGTTTGGAGGTTGCACTGTTTCCAAGGCACTTGATACTTCATATAAATGGGTGAAGGTAGAGTATTTATAATCTGTTATTATATTGTGCCTAATTATCTGTAAATATATTCTCAGGACACGTCTATTGTTTGCTCTCAGCACACGTTTTGAAACCGATGTTGCACTGGCTGTTTAGAGCTTACTATATTTTAGGACTGATTTTTGTTCAGATTCATGCTTATGACCTTGAATTATACCAATTTGACACAAAATATAGTATATATTACGTTTATGTGATGCTTGGTGACATATTGTACTTTGTTTTACAAAAAGCCATGAAAATCATCAGTGTTCTTGGTTTCAGAGTAGTATCTCTCTCATCTACCTTGCACACAGTTATTGTAAGCCATCATTCTCTAAATATAACTTTTGCAAATATATATGATTTTTTAGATATTTAAAAGCTCTCCAAGGTAGTATTATCTAGTAAACTTGGATATGCATTCCATATTTCCTGTGGCTTTTCTAAAATTCATGAAGACCATCATTGTAAGAGCTATCATTGCTAGCTTAGATCAGAATTTAGGTGCTTCACGCATTTAGCATTTAATGACTTATCTCGTAAATAATATTACGTGATTTTTCTACGTCTGGAGATATTTGCAGTTCCCTTTCTGTGTTTAATTATTTTCTCTTGTGATCTTTAGTAAGTTTTTATGGTATTTTTCTTATTGCAAAATGGTCTGTCTTATTCTTTGTTTGAGGTACCTGATTTCATTCACTTAGAGTGGTTGATTTGTTGTCTCAGACTTTAGAAGGATCTTGATATATGCCTTTTTCTGTGCATGGTGTTACATGATCCTTTTCTATATTATAGAGTAGTGGAAATTGATGTACGTTATTGCTGATGACAATAAGGATGCTGTTTTAATAATATTAGCATTGTCTTCTCAGAAGTTTTCAAAAGAAAACTACATATAGCAAGATTATTACTGATTAAGTCTTACAAAAGTATAAAACAAGCATACATAATATGCAGACACGCTATCCTATTTCAGAATTATTATTGGCTTCAAGAACTCCCTCAGATGAAGTTAACGAAAACAAATAATTCTCTGAAGGATGATGAAAACTGGAAAACCTTTCTGAACCGGCTCAACTCTTTAGCCAAGACTATGTTTGTAGATGGTGAACCAGTTGAGAATAAGGTAAGGTCAAGTTTTTCATGATATTTATATGCTTTATTACCAGCATATTGTATGGAAGCTTTGTTTCTCAAAGTAAGCTTTCTTCACTTGATATTAATCAAGTTAAGATTTATATTTAAAGTAACTTAATGTTGTTTGATGATTAAACTACACGTATCAGTATGTTAGATGTTTTTACTATCCTTACTCAGTTTTCTTGTGTCACAGTTAGTCCTCACTTGAATGAGGGTGGACATCTATATTGCAGCTGGGGAATTAAGGCTGCATGCCCTTCTCATTGCCCCATGACAGGATTGAACCCACATTACTCACGTCCATTACTTACTTCCCTACTCGCGTGATCTACCATTGAGCTATTCTTACACAGGAATTGATAAAATTTGCATAAATATCTCTGAATAACTGGTTCATATACGTTTAGCATCAGTATGTCTAATTCCCACACAACAACTTTTCATGTAAATGACACGATCATTTTTTGTAAATACGCTGTTTTATAATGTACATTACTGTCTATGGCTGCATATTGTCTTCTTTTCCCTCCTGTATCTCCAGCAGCTGATGCTATATTATTTATTTTTTTGTATTTTCCAACATCATCATATATCTAAATGAAAACAGTTGAACAGGTGAGGTGAGCCAGCAGGGCTTGATTGTACCCTACACATTTTCACCTCTTTTATCAGCTGTTCAGTGGTAAAAAACAAGCAGAAATCAGGGAGGAGGATATGATTGCCTTTTTCTTTTTATCTTGTTGTCTGATCTTATCATACTTAGTGCATATCTGTTTGGCATTCTCTCTCTCTCTCTCACCCCTGATAAGCTATATATACTCAGCCCATAAAGTATACTTTGTAATGCAAAACTTAAAAGCTTATGTCTGTCTCAATTAATTTATTTTCTTGCAGGCTCTGGAGGCAATAATGGAAGACTTTACGACTTTCTTTCATACTAACCCCAATGAATCCATGGAAGCACTTATGAATAACATATTTTTGCCTAAAGATATTCCTTCCAAGGTCTTCAAGATATATCGTAAGTTATTTTATATTTAGTAATATATCACTGAAGCTACCATTGCAGTTACAACTTTAACAAGAAAATTAAAGTAGCAAGGCTTTAATATATCTTGTGTGTCCTTACCTTGGCTCGCAGTGTTTTTTTTATGACAAAAATTTAAATTGAAAGATGACAGGATTACTAGCTCCTCGATTCCCTGTACCGTTTAGTCGGCAATAATATATGTTTATGATTGTTATTAATTCATGTAAGATGTATGTTATTGATTATCTCTCAGTTCAGTATATTGTATATTATGACATAGTTACCTTTGTTTTAATAGTTAAAGCAAATTTTTTTTTATAACAAGCATGCTTTCTGCAATACAGTGCTTTAGATAGGTAATTTTGTTTCTGTATGACTAAATACTGTTATATCTTGCAGGTAAGCCTGGAAAGAAGTCAGTGTGTAATTGTTTCTTTAAACAAAGTGTTGTACATGCTCTCAACCCATTTTTGAATTCACTTTTTATGACTGAAGGAGTTGCAGAACAATTGATTGACGACTTTATTTTTAAAGGTCAAGGTAAATTTTACTTTTCAGAGTTCATTATTTTACAAACAGTTTTTTCTTTTATTCATACTACAGCTACTTTTGCAATATTAAGTTTATAGATATAGAGTCTAGTCCCATCTTGATGGTTCAAGCTTAAATCTCCAAGGTGTCTTGTTTGGCTTCTATTCATCTGATTTACATTAGGTAGAGAGATGATAGTGTTATCCCTCATGTAATGACCCTTGTTATCTCGGCAGGCTCAGTGAGTATATATTTAAATGTGTGGCTTGGTCTGTAGTGAACCAGTATTGTTACGAAGTTGAGTGTGTATAAAAGTAATATAGTAAAATAGAATGGAAAAACAACAGCAAGTATTATAGTACAATAGTAAGGTACTGAATGATGTGGTTTATTTTCATTTCATTACTGTCTTTTGGAAGTTGCTTGTAAAATCTTTAATATTTTCCACATACTGTATATGTTTGATATTATCCAGTCTGTGTTAATTATTGCACTGATTTTTTTCATAGTACTATTTATTCCTTCTTTTTTATAACACTGATAGTCTTCATGAGATCTTTCATATGTATGGGGAAAATATTAGCTGGCTGACTGACCACTGAGGCAGTGGACAGCATCCTATCCCACTTAATCCTCATTTATAGCGACAATGTGGCACAGTAGCATGAACTGGGGCTGGAAATATACTAGCCCTAGGTTCGATTAGCTGTCACTGTGTAATATCTTTACCGATAAAATCGGGCAGTTGAGGGGTCAGTGATTTCCTATGGGTATACCTGATTATTGAGCAATTGCTTGCAGGTCACTAGGTCCATGTGATTAGAGAGGGGGCTCGAGCCTTTGCTATATGGTAGGAATACATATGTAGCCGGGCTTTTTTTGCAGTCACTGTCCCTTGTATCTGCAATTCATTATAGACCTCTAACCTTTATTGTTTTTTTTCCTGAGAATGAAATAGGGAGTGTCTTATCTTGCTCTAGTAAGGCTTTTAATCATCAAGGACACATTTGATATATGAAAACTGTTATTTTTGCAGGAAGTAATGATCTTGCAGTTGAATGGATTCACATATTGATTGAGTCTTTCATTGATCTTCCTCCTAAAAAGGGTAACAAGTGGAGATGCAGTAAGCACAAATTCCATATAAATCAAGGCACTGTTGTAATTAACTGGAAGACAGTTCTCATTAAACTTTTCAGCACGGAAGAGGAATGGGCAATAAATTTAGCAGTCAGGTATGTTTCTTTTGCATTAATGTGCTTGCATGCAGTAATGTCTTTGCCTATTACTACATATGCCTATTTTAAGTTTAGAAATGTTTTGGGGAGTCAAGTACAATGTAATTATTTAATGCTAATTAGATTTATTATAGATTATGTAAAACAGTAATGAAACACTTTAAGCATAGGTCCACAAATAATTTGCAACCCTGCATGTAAGGGAGTGGCTGATTCTAAGCTCAGAACCATTCACCAAAAAACCCACTTACCTTTTGGCTTTGTGTCAGTGTTAATACATCCACCTTCCTTTTCACAAACGTGCTCATGCCACTACGTGCATGTTTAGAGACCCAATTACTAGGGTTCTGACAGAACCCTCTCATATGCCTTGACTCCTTGGAATGAGAATATTACTCCCTATCTCCACCCTATTTATTCAACTTTTGTGAAATGCAGGGGAACGCTGAGGTAGAACTCTTGTTCGCTTCCCAGGGAGACTTTTAATATTGGTATATCCTGCCTGATCCTCAATGGTGGAGCCAAAAGATTTCCATGCCTGTGTTGGAAGAGCCATTTAAAGGAATAGGGTGTCAGTGGGCTAGAAGTCCCTCCCTTCCTGAATTGATTATTCCCAAAAGTGCTGATAGAGGAGGCAAAGAGAAGCACTAAAACCTTAATTCTCTTGCCACATTTGTGGCCACCTTACTGGCCTAAAGGAATGCAGCATCTCATTGAAAATAGAAATCTAGATAAACATTGTAATGCTTCAAGCTTAAGTCTAAATTCAGTTAGGAGTAAGATGAGGATTATATGTGATAACTTGGTGATGTATAAAGATTAACATCCCATATTCTTCGCATATTGCATAAGCCAACTGAAATTGATAGGGGAATGTAGGGCTGACAATCCCTTTCTCTTTGATTATTTTAGTTCTTGCAACAAAACCGTTGGTAGGGATAAAAATCCTTATGGTAAGTCGAAAGTCCATCCACCCAAATTATTTACCTTGCTGAGCTCGGCAGGATATGGCATATGTTTGAGAAATACAGTAAATGAAAACAAATAATGAAGCACTTCAACCCTAAGTTTAATTTCATTGTAGTGATAAAAGAATTACATTTAAATTCCTCCATTACCTTTATAGTATTGGTGTTATCAGAACCTGTCAAGGCTAAAAGATATCCTTTATCTGTCATAACAGACTACTGGAGACAACCTCAACTAGCTTGACAGCAAACCAGGTGGAGCAAGTCATGAGATTAATACAAATTCTCAGTAATAATGAAGATGATGTCAAAAAGACCCCCAAAACAGTGAATGGCAAACCTTTCGATGATGATCTGTTTGACATTGACTCTGTCTTACGCGAAGTAAGCAAACACACTCAAGTTGATGAGGAGCTGGATAAGAGAGTGAAAGAGGCAGCTTTACCTGTATGTTCTTCTAGTAAGTACTTCCTTAAGTTTTAATTTTATATTACATTATGGTTATTCTTATCTGTAACACCCTCTTGGATATAGAGGCTTCTATTGTGAAGTGATTCACTATTTTTTAAATGTCACTGAGCAAAAATAGATAATTTTGAAGAGACTTGTGTCAACCAAAGGCAATCTAATGAGGGAAGAAAGTAATTATATATTATTTCGACAAGTATATGGTGTTGTTTTTCAAATATTGTATCACTTGTAATTATATATCATAGTTGAAAGTAATCACTATATACAATATTCCATATGCAAAAATCATTCTTGTATAAAAATGTCGTAGTTGAAAGTATTCTCTATTGTCAGTACGTCATACTTCGAAATAATTCATATAAATTCTTAATTCTTCCAGGTTCCACTTACATCAGGACACCACTGGGCATACTTCCAAGCCAGAAAAATAATAAGCAATTCTACAAAGAACTCTTATTGCATTACCCAGAAAGGAATAGTGAACCACCAAAAAAGAGGAAAAAACAAATATGATAGCATTAAAGGAATAGAGTGTTGCTGATAAAAAGGATAGGAAAAAACCTTATTTGGAGGAGTGAAAGACCAATAGAGGAAAACTAATCTGGAAGTTTTAAAGGAACAGAAATCCACCAACACGAGGAAAAATATAATTTGATATGTTATAGGAAAAACATAGAGCTTCTAAAGAGGAGAAAACAATTTTGGAGGTGTTTAGTTAATGAGCAACAAAAAGGACCAACATATATATTAAAAAATACGAAATTCTAAGTGACGAGGTAAATATGTGAAGTTAGAGGAACAAGAGAATCTCTGATAAAGAGGAAAAACCCAAAATATGAAAAACTGAACTCCAGTAATAGGCGAAAACCCCAATATGGAGGTGTTCAAGAAATACTGACTCACCAATAAAAAAGGAGTGAAATGATGCTAATTTTGAGATGCTTGTGTCTTGTGGTAAATGTTACCTTCCAGAGGAAAAGGATCTTGTGCTCTTTATTGATAACAGAAACCCGACTCTTTGGTGAAGTGTGTTGCAGTGTTATGTGATATTGGCATGAATCAGAACTATCAACTTATATTTGCTTTATGCAGTGCCTTATTTTAGTGTGCTTGGAGCATGTACTTAATAAATATTCTGTTCATATCAGATAATCAGTATGTTAAATATCTTGGGAGGTTAAAAATTAGATACTGTATACATAAAATGAAAAAATTTCTTTGCAGAATGAACACTGAATAATGATAAAGAATTAAGAATAAACTATAGTCTCGGTATTTTATTGTGTATATGTATAAAAAGAATATTTCTGAGATTTAACACTGAATACAATAAACATTTGAAAACCAATATGACAGAAGAAAAACGTATAGCATTTGTTTAATACTTTTCAACGACTTAAAAATTGTACCAATGTCTGCTATTTGGAAAATAAAAATAGCTTTTAAGAGAAAACTTTTACTTTAGCAGTTTCTACTTCTGGAGTTTCATACTCTACTTCAACATGCGCCTTTGCTCTTTTCTTCGTGACTTTGGGCGATATTTTGGCTCTTTTATGTGTCCTAATCTTCTTTGTGCTTGAACTTGATAGTCCATCTTCCATGTCACTCTCGTCATCGCTGTCTTCATGAACATCAGAACTTTCAGTCCCATCTTGTAATCTCTGGGCTGCATCCTTGGATAAGGCAAGAAAATTTTATTATTCATATATACTATGCTGTAATCCCTCTTGTAAAGGAGATCAACCTAACTACTAGAACCCCATTGTGTACTGACTCACTGCAGGACTACGCAGAGATGGGATTCCCATTTACTCTACTTTCACAACATGAAGGGGAACACAGAGGTGGTATTACTGTCCCCTGAACCCCAGGGACTAAAAAAAAGAAAATGCAAAGAAAAAGATAAAGAAAGAATGAACTATGGGAAAAGAAGGCAGCTCAGTTCCTCAATTGCAATGAGCCCACTCCATACGAAGAAAGATATTTTAGAGTAAAAGAGAATAAGCATAGAAGGCATAGGCAAATCACCTCACTTT
The DNA here is from genome assembly GCA_037179515.1 of Halocaridina rubra. Taxonomy (NCBI): domain Eukaryota; kingdom Metazoa; phylum Arthropoda; class Malacostraca; order Decapoda; family Atyidae; genus Halocaridina; species Halocaridina rubra. Next base: position 13,348 of record JAXCGZ010015581.1, on the reverse strand, counting down.
GAAAGAAATACATGAATAAGGCCACTTTTTATACAAAACGCCTCTCCTGTCAATGTCGCAACCACTAGACAAAGAAGTACAAATACAAAAATAATAGTCTACATTTGCATACCTCTTGATCATAATCAATATATTGCAGTTATGATGAACATCATATTTCCATTTATAGATACCCTACTACCTACAACTTGCCAGCACTTGGGTACATCCCTCCCTAATCTACCCTTTCTCTTTTAAATCCTTTTCTAATCCCTCACTGTACCTTTATTCTCGTTTCTGATCAATCATAAACTAACATAGTATACGCACACTAATAGCAAAACAACAGTAAACAAAGTTTACACATGGATTTGGGCTCAGTTACAGCACAAATGAGGAATTATTATCCTTGGTGATGGGAATGGAAAAATCCCACACTATAATGGGGTGGTAAAAAAAAAAAATACTGTACCGAGCAAGGGAATTTCATAATGCAGAACATATCTCAATCAAGAAACATATCTGCGGATATATAAGAGACAGAATTGCAAGGCTAACCTCAATGTCCATATCTTCATCCTCGCTCTCTTCAAAATCAGCAACAAATTCTCTTTCCTCTTCGCTGTCGTCATAACTATTGGCCTAAGGAAAGATGTAAAACAAAATTGAAATATTTCATAACTCGCATATAGAATATTTAAAGAGACCACTTATCGAGAATAATACTTAAAATAAAGAACTGGTATACTGTATACTTGTATTATCTTTGCAATACACAAATCTATATAAGTAGGCTACCTTAGAAGGCTAAATACCGTCCTTAAAAAGGCAGAAACAACATTCCTTTTGAGATAAATACATTCACTCTTGTTCCTGAAGGTAAAAAGGTAGCCACACTGTGAAAAAAGCAGCAAGGCAGCAGGGTAACATTAAACCCTACCCATTTTCACTTCCTCTGACACCTGGCAAGTGGAAAAAAAAAAAGAAAAAGAAAATTCAGAGTAAGGGATTGCTAATATCCTGCTCATGCATCTTTCAGTCGGCTCTCACGACATGCAGGGAACTTGAAAGGTGGAATATTTTTTCTCCTACCATCACAGATAATTTTCAAAGGATATAAATTCTGAAAGCAGTAATATACGTACCTCCTCCTGATTTCTTTCTTTAAGGTATTCTCTTTCTAACTCGCGCTCTACATCTTCATCTGTTTCCACCTCTTCTTCTTTTTCAGATTCTTCTTCCTCAACTTCACTCTCCTCTTCTTCATCTTCTTCCTCCATTCTCACATCAAATGCTTCTTGTGGGAAATTGTATATACGCTCGTACTGCAAATATAGGAAGAGAAATTACTTGTATGCAAGTGTACAATTACACGACTATACTTAGATTACTACTACGGGAAATATACTATCAATAATAGTTTTTCACTTTGAGTCACCAAATTTCTTTCATAGTTATAATAAAGGTTACTTTTAAGAAAAATATAATTTTTATTTTAATAAATGCAATTTTATCAATATTCAGTTTCTATTTTGAGCTATCATTTTTTATTTTTTACACCTACAGTTAATGATTGTATGTCAAAATAAAACTTTTGCTCTGATCTACAAGATATCTTTGGTTTTCAAATTACAGTAATTAGTTACTTATTTTAATATCTAGTACTAGTCACCGTGGCTCAATCGGTAGCGTCCGGGACTCTGAGGTGTCAGGTCGAGGGTTCGCGCCCCGTCACGGTCTGAGGTTAGCAAGGGCATGCACTCAGGGTAACGATTACATCTGCCAAAACAAGTCCTTGGCCAGAAGGCAACCGTCCTAGCCCTTAGTAGAAAAGGGAGTCTGTGACGTAAAACCGGAACATTTTAATATCTAGTACATGCATGAACCAAATTTAATACTTGTGTAAAGCACATGCTTTGACAGATGGCATCTTACCGTTCCATCCTTCAACCTTTGTAAAAGTTGTTTCTCAATGGCATTGTCTATTCTGGCTGCTATAAATGCTTTGTTTTCACGTCTCAAATATCGACGGTCAATCTTGCGGCGGATTGTGACTAACTTTGTCCTAGAGGGCAGGAAAAAGCATGTTACAGTTGTTTTGTTTCAGCATATAGTAAATATATGTTTATCAGGTATATCAGTCAAGATATCAAGCTCAAAATGGGAAAAAGAGAAATATATTACACCTCACAGTATTTCAATGTTGTAAAATCGAATGTAAGTTTCTAATGATGAAAAGAAATTAATGCATACCTTGCATACATCTAACAAGTAACAACAATATAAATATATAAAAGCAACAAGGTCAAGATCCTAAGACTTTTCTGAATGGATTGAAAGAAGCTATAGTTGGAGGATTTGCATTTTGAAGAAGCTTAGAAGGCCAGTTCTTCATAATAATGGATGCTGTGTGATTATACATACTTTTGCCGCAATTCAAGTTTTCTCATACGATTCAAGTACTGCGTAATTTTCAAGAGACGCTGGCGACATTTTTGTCTGAAGTACTTTTTCCAGAAGACCAAGTTCTCATCGATCTGCTGTAACGCTTTTACGAAGTTATTGGAAAGTCTAACCTTCTCCCACGCTTTTGCTGGAAAAAACGCTCTGAAAAATAAAATAGAATTATGTCATACTATAACCATATAAACTCATGGGATATTAGCTTTGAAGGATTCAAAACTGATCTGTCTATTAAATCAATGACTCAAGTCACAAGGTATGAGGTTCCTGATGGTTAAGGTGTTCTTGTACGTTAGCTTGGCCTTATGATTCTACTCCTTTAAGGCAATATAAATACAGATGCAGCAAACTTTTACATCTTCAACTGGTATTGGTTACACACAGGTAAGTGGGTTTTACCATGGAGAGCATCTCACTTACTGAAGTTTTTAGGTACAAATAACACAAAATACCGTCATGAACATCCTTCAGAAATCTGAAAGCCAGTTATACATAACAAAATGGGGTTTTCTCCATGGTCAGCTCATACATTTTAAACATTAGTTGAATCACTCGAAAACAGCCATGGATGGCATCCATATGTTTAAAGTTACTTGGAGAAAAGAGATGTAGTGTCAACACTAAGAATTAATCAGTAAGAATACAGATATGCAAAACAAACTCTTAGTATTATTTCTCTAATCAAGGAACCAGCATGGACCAAATGGATCTGAGGGATACTAGGTGTTGAATGCCAATATTAACCCAAGTCGGGAGTCATGAGGTAAAAAAATGATACAAATATGGGACTGCTAACATACCTCTCCCTAAGTTTGTTTAAAAATTACCAACATTATGTTGTAATAGCATTACATGTAGTTTTAGCACTGGTCAGGCAATCAAATAAGGGCCTACTATAACTCACTACTTTTAATACAGCACAGGAAATGCACCACGTTTCAATTACTCCTCCGAGATACCATTAATTATAAAATATAAATAAATACCATATACCTGTGCATGTCCTGGAGAAGACTAGGCCAGTGAATTATAGTTAAACAGCAAAAGAAGTTTCCAAAGAGCTTTAGAGGGATATTTCCATTTGTTCTAAAACAAAATTTACTTTAAATCAGAGTAAACTATCAACTCTGAAACGCTTCATGCTGGCAAAGATAAGGTGTAAGTGGTCCGGCAGGAAACATACGCGCAACTCACAGATGCTTAAAAGTCACTTATAACTGATAAAAAAACATTCAAATTTAGTACAAACTTAATGAGCACAGATCAAGCAATTCTTATTGCTCTTTAAAAACAATAAAAAATTGTTGAATAAAGTAAGTTATTAAACACTCAGGATGTACCTTTCAGCAGTGCGCATATATAGATAAAGAACACCATTTTCTTCTCTCACTGTGGCATACTGAGTGTTGGCTAGAGGACAAGAAGATCGGGTACATAAACCTGTGAGGTTGAATTCATTTCTACAAAACTTTTGCCCTTTCGTCCTGAAATGATGAGAACGATATATTGATCACTGTAAGATAACACACAATAATAAATATAAAGAAGTCTAGTAATTTGTAAAGTAGATTAAAAGATAATAGCTATTAAGCTAATATAAATAATACTGTAGTTGACAGGTAAATAAAGGTATTCTTGAAACAATAAATAAATTAAAAGCTTTAATCCTTGTACTGCGTATGAAATGCCATTATTTGAAAATTATCTCCTTTGTAAATAATTTCAAGACACAGTTCAGGAATAATTTCTATGTAGACTGTATATACACTAAAGAGCATCAAAGTTACTTGCGTCATGAACATAAAAGACCAAAGAAAATAACTCTAGATAATCACATTTAGTACTTCTGAGATAAATTTTGTCTAAGTGTCCAAATTTTACACAACTTAATACATCAATCTACCTCATGGAACACATTACAATGCTCAGTTTTAAATAATAATCAAGAAGATTCACTTCAAATTTAAAAATATATTTACTACATCAAATACACTTCAAGTATATTAAATACTGTGTAGTAACAACTTACTGAAATTTGAAGGAGCAGAAAACTTTGTTGACAATACCCCAAGTTATCTGAAAGAGAGAAATATACCTCTAGAACTGAAAGAAACAAGGAACAATCGCAATTAATGCTTTTAAAGTGACACAGAAATCATGTCTACATTCTAAAAGACTAACCTTATCCTTAAAACAATGACAATATAGTATGCTCGTAGTTTACTGGACACCTACCACGAAATCAAATTAACTTACCTGCATTTACTCTATAATGACTACCAGGTGAGGCAAATACTTGTTTCTAATGGCAAGGTATTCAGAAGTCAGCTCAAAATTACCATGAGAGGTAAATAGTTGTGTCAAATGCTATATTTTGACTACCATATGAGGTCAAAAGTTATTCCATTGGCAAGGTACACAAGACCATCATCATAGTTACAATACGTGGCTACCCGCTGCTTTGGATGGACAGGGTACATAACAGCCATCATGATTACTGTAAGATGCTATTAGACGTTTTGAAAGAGCAAGGCTACTTCTTGTTTTTGATACAAGATATACAGGATTAACATAATGGCTAACATGAGAGGCTAATCATTGTTCCTGATAGCAAGAGGCATATATTAAAAATATGAGTATCTTATATATCTTTACATCTGCCTGGAGTTATCTATTCTAAACTACTTAGAGAGTTACATTTTGCTGATACCTTCAAAGATATTTACACTAGAGATATCGATGGGAAATCAGGTTTTTGTGAATGATTTCCAAAGGGAAAGGGATTCTGCTACTAACTTGGGGTTTAAGACTGTCTAATTCAAATAAGGGTCATGGAAAACCTGCTTACTGTAACCAGCCCCTCAGTGCTTAGTCTCCAACCCTAATACACTAACATATCCTTTTCTGGTCTAACTAACTAGTTATTGTATAATTAGACCAGTTGAAATCTTCTATAAATGTTCCTATTTGAGGATATACATGTTTTAGGAGTCAAATTATATGATACAAAATTACAAGAGAATTACTATAACTATATCACAAATTCCCTGAGGGAAGGGGGTAAGAATACTTCCTCCGTATTCCCCTGCGAGTCGTAAAAGTCGACTAAATGGGGCGGAGTGAGAATCCCTTCCTCTGTATTTACCTCCCACAAAATGTCAAAGTATTTTTTTACTCAGCCACCCCCCTTATAAGGGGGAATATGGCTTGGTATATGGGTGGATGGATATCACAAATTCTCAAGAAAACATTCTCTACCGAGTTCACACTTTTAATTTCTTACTGAATAAACTGGATAATTAACCATTTGGTTTAAGTGGTCATGAATGGAAATTTTGAAAAACGGAGGTCTGGAAGGGGATAAAAGCATAGTAAATTTAAATAAAAGGGTAGTTTACAGTTTTGCGGGCCATGCCGTTCAACTACCTCACCCCTCCGCTCAAGTAAGTAGTTCGACCCTAACCTGTATGAATGGGGGGTTCCAGGGGGGCGAAGCCCCCTGGCTAAGAGGTTAGGTAGGTAATTTTAGTTAAGATAGTAAATAATTGTTGAGTATGCCTATTATGGCCATTTTTGTTGTGTATTCATCCGCCAGTTCTCTAGTTAGAGCCTAGCGTCATCTATTGGTAGGTTTTGAAAATTGGTATGGCCCGCTAAACTGTAGGTGTTCCCCCCAAAAAACTGATGAAAATGGTCTCATGGCGAAAACAAAAGATAAATACATTCATGTATCTATATACACACCCTGTTAATAGTACACAGTGCTTACTATGCATGGTGAAAAATTATTTCTTTGTTAATGTATATAAATACCCCGAGGCAAGTATTTCTTTATACATTACTTGTGGAGCTGAGTGCCAAACAGGAATTCATGGATTTTGTTACAAAGTTATATAGGTGATCTGTTACTGGTTGAGGGGTGTCTTGGTCCTGAGTGGCGTCGAAAAGCAGAAAGTTCTAAAATGATACCATGGAAAAAGTGAAGCATAATTTATCTTAATCTTTAGGAAATTTTATCATCCACTCATTCAGCCGTCTTTACGGTCACGAGCTACGATGGATTAATACCATAAAAACAAATCGATAATATAATTTCGGTAAACACGGAGGTTTTATTTAAGTTATGGGTATTTTGGTCAATTTTTTGATGATGGGATTATTTTCTTACAATAATAAAACCGCATTTTTCTGATATTTCGCTGTGAAATAAACGAATCTGAACTCTAATTCTGGCGCAAAAATTCTTTTCGTGCGTCCTATCCAAACCTATCCTAGGGGGACGCGTCCTGCCTAAACGGGGCTTTCGCCCCCGCTTTACATTTTCCCTAACCGGGGAGCTACGGCCCCCAGACCACCTTGAACATAAGAATAGAGGACACTGCAACATGCCTACTGGCACACACGAGGCAGCTCCATTTCTGAATTGTATTTTCAGCATGTCTAACCTATTCTATTCTACTCTACTTATTTATTCTGTTTTTCTTTTTATGATTTTTCTAATAAGCACTAACCTATTCATACCCACCCTACCTCTGTCATATGTCTATCTAATCTACATTTGAAGGTGTCTAAGGTATTGGCATTTACTATCATACTAGGAAGCTTGTTCCATGCATCAGCTACTCTATTATCAAACCAATTTTTACCAATTTCCCTTCTGAACCTAAATTTATCAAGCTTAAACCCATTATTACGAGTTCTGGTTTGATCATGAATTTTTAAAACTTTATTAATATCTCCCTTGTTAATCCCTTTAAACCATTTATACACTTCAATCATATCCCCCCTAACTCTTCGCCTCTCTAGAGAATGTAGATTAAGTTTTTTTAATCTGTCCTCATATGGTAGATTTCTGATATTGTGTATCATCTTGGTCATTCTTCGTTGCACTCTCTCCAAGGATTCAATTTCCATTCTATAATAGGGTAAACAATGGGGTAACAATGCGTTTTTGCGCCAGAAATGGAGTTCAGATTTGTTTATTTACAACGAAAACTATCAGAAAAATGCGGTTTTATTATTGTGAGGGAATAATCCCCTCTCCTAAAATAATACCTAACTTATATATATATATATATATATATATATATATATATATATATATATATATATATATATATATGGTATTATTGCACTATAGGACCACCTCTGTTTTCCAGTTGAAATAAAGGTTTTCTGCTAGTTTTTTATGTGTTTTAAGCGAATCTGACCTTCAATTGCTCCGGAAATTAGTCCTTCACTCTTAAAAATTAACCGTTAGTTAAAAATCACTGGGAAAAATTAACCGTTAGTTAAAAATCACTGGCTTTCTGGTAGGTGAAGAGTTGCTGTAGCCGCCCGTTACTCAGTTTCAAAATTACAGGATATAAACTTTATAATGCTGATCGTAGTGCAGATAAAAGAGGGGGAGGGGTAATTATGTATATTAAAGATAGCCTCAGAAGCTGCATTAAGTCTGGAATTAAGACAAATCTAAATTCAGAAACCTTATGGGTTGAAATTAAAAATAATATAGAAAGTCTAGTTGTAGGAGTAGTCTACAGACCACCTGATCTAGATAATATAGAGTCGCAAGTTATATACGATGAAATTTCTAAAGTGAGCAGGTCAAATAGTTTGCATTGTAGGCGATTTTAATTTTAGACATATTAACTGGGAAACCATAACAGGTGATAGTAGCTCTAAGGAGTTTTTGGAAGTAGTAGAAGACAATTTCCTTTCTCAGCATGTACATGAAGCAACACGGGGAGTGAATACACTAGATTTAGTTCTTAGTAATAGAGAGAATATGGTTACAAATTTAGAAGTTGGTGAAAAATTGGGCAACAGTGACCATGATTCCATTAGATTTAACATAATTTTCAAGGAAACTATAAAGGAAAATAAGAATATTGTTCCAAACTTTAGAGCAGGAGATTTTGAGGGCTTAAAAACTAAATTATCTAATGAGGTATGGGAAGGGATTTCTGGGGTACAGATGTGGGTAGTTAATCCAGCAGGTCAGGTCGCAGGTAGCGGATTACCCCGAAATTTGGGTACCACATGCCAAGGATTATCACAAGATAAGATCAATACATTAAATTCTCTCACAGGAAAGAACAGCAGCCCGTCAGTTAATATAAATTTGGATGAGGAATATAACAATTTTGTCATGACTCTTAAGAATAGTCAGAGAGACTATATTCCCATGAAACATTGCAGATCAAGAAAAAATGACCCTAAATGGATGAACAATAGAATAAAGAATCTTATAGGTATTAAAAGAGGAATATACAGGAAACTAAAAAGAGGTGAAGAGCAGGTGAGGCAGCAATATATACAGTTAAACAGGGAAGTTAAAAAGATAGTTAGAGAATCGAAAAGAAAATACGAAGTTCGAATAGCAGGAGAAGCTAAAGAAAATCCTAAAGGGTTTTATCAACATTATCAAACAAAATTTAAGGAAAAAGTCGGACCAATTGAAGTAGCCAATGGCCATATCACAGATGACGATAAAGTGATGTGTACATGTTTAAATGATTATTTCTTATCTGTATTTACAAATGAAAACTTGGAAAATATTCCGGAAGTAGAATCCATTTACAGAGACAGTCCCGATAATATACTTAGTTCAATAAATATTACGAGAGAGGAGGTAATAAAAGAAATAGATAAATTAAAGGCTCATAAATCTCCGGGACCTGATGGAATATATGCTAGAATATTAAAGGAATGCAAGGAAGAGCTTAGTTGTCCTCTAACTGCATTATTTAATAATTCAATAAAATTAGGATCGGTACCCATGGAGTGGAAATTGGCAGATGTGGTACCAATATTTAAAAAAGGAGAACGTGTTAAAAAGAATAATTATAGGCCGGTTAGTTTAACGTCAACAGTGGGTAAGATTCTAGAATCCATAATTGCAAATAAAATAAGGGCACATCTAGAATTACACAGACTGATAAAACTTTCACAACACGGGTTTCTTAAGGGTTTTTCGTGCCTTACAAACTTACTGTCTTTTTATTCAGAAGTTTACGAGGCAGTAGATTGTGGCAAAGAATATGATACAATATATCTAGATTTTAGCAAAGCTTTTGATAGAGTTCCTCACAAAAGATTAGTTAAAAAGCTGGAAGCTCATGGTATAGGAGGAGCTGTGCTCAGATGGATCAAACAATGGTTAAAAGACAGAAAACAGAGGGTTTGCATAAATGGAGAGAAATCAGAGTGGGGCTCGGTTACAAGCGGGGTACCACAAGGCTCTGTACTGGGTCCTCTATTATTCATCGTATATCTAAATGATCTGGATTCGGATATCAGTAGTAACCTAAGTAAATTCGCAGACGACACTAAAATAGGTAGAACTATAAATGGAAAAGAAGACATTCATGCTTTACAGGAAGATCTAAATAGATTATCTGAATGGTCGGACAAATGGCAAATGGAATTTAATGTTGAAAAATGTAAAGTAGTTAAAATGGGTACTATAAAAGACAATACTAGTTATAAGCTAAATAACCATGAAATCATGAGTTCTTAGTGTGAAAGGGATTTGGGAGTTCTTGTGAGTAGTAGTCTTAAGCCAAGAGAGCAATGCACAGCAGTCAGAAATAAAGCAAACAGAATTTTAGGATTTATCTCAAGAAGCGTCAGCAATAGGACGGAAAAAGTTATTTTGCAGCTCTATCTTGCATTAGTTAGGCCCCATTTAGATTATGCTGTGCAATTCTGGTCACCCTATTATAGAATGGAAATTGAATCCTTGGAGAGAGTGCAACGAAGAATGACCAAGATGATACACAATATCAGAAATCTACCATATGAGGACAGATTAAAAAAACTTAATCTACATTCTCTAGAGAGGCGAAGAGTTAGGGGGGATATGATTGAAGTGTATAAATGGTTTAAAGGGATTAACAAGGGAGATATTAATAAAGTTTTAAAAATTCATGATCAAACCAGAACTCGTAATAATGGATTTAAGCTTGATAAATTTAGGTTCAGAAGGGAAATTGGTAAAAATTGGTTTGGTAATAGAGTAGCTGATGCATGGAACAAGCTTCCTAGTATGATAGTAAATGCCAATACCTTAGACACCTTCAAATGTAGATTAGATAGACATATGACAGAGGTAGGGTGGGTATGAATAGGTTAGTGCTTATTAGAAAAGTCATAAAAAGAAAAACAGAATAAATAAGTAGAGTAGAATAGAATAGGTTAGACATGCTGAAAATACAATTCAAAAATGGAGCTGCCTCGTGTGTGCCAGTAGGCATTTTGCAGTGTCCTCTATTCTTATGTTCTAAATCGCGCACTGAGTTAATGAAATAATGGGGTTAGGTTAGTTCAAAACACATAAAAAACTACCAAATTTTTTTTTTATTTCAATTGGAAAATAGAGGTGGTCCTATAATGCAATTTTACCATCGCGTTGCTCCAGGTGAGGTTAGGTTGACACACACCAATTTTTTTTTCGGCACTTATGATCCCCTCTCCTAAAAAAATTACCCACACCGGCACAAATTTAAACACCTCTGGTCGAATTTCGTAAAAGGAAACGGGAAATATTCCGATTACCGTTCCTTGTGCATAAAATCCGAAATTCGTTCTAACGTTATCATTATAAGCTTCACAGGCATATTCTACACACAATCCCCTAACTTTGTTTTACTGTAAATCTGGCAAATACTTACGTCGTCACTTTGCATGTTTGGTAAAGGTAAAAATTTTACGATGAATTGGACGAACACTTTATGTATGGGGTTCCTGCACGTTGGCCCCAGGTGGAAGAAGTGATATTCTCCGTCATAAACTGATGGGTTCAGTCTGCAGAATTATCTTTTATAGAGGTAAATATGTAATAAATTAACATAAATAATTGCTAAATCTGATTATATATCTCTGAAATAGTAATTAATTAGTTTTTGTATAGACTATAGATTCATATCTGCATAATATAAAATAAAAATCACCAATTTGAAAATATATAAAATGCTTCTAATTGGTTTGTAGTAAAGCATATATAATATTTGCTAAACAACAGATTCTTCTTCAAAATTTCAAGAAGAATGCGTGACATGTTTAAGAAATACGTAAAAGATTTATTAAAACAATCGTGAAAATAGGCATAAACCAACGATAATGATAGTAATAATGATATGAGATATATCATGTAACTGTTGTGCTGCCTTTTTTTTTGCGTTATGGTGATGCATTATATGATACAGACATCTGATGGCTATAACTTCGTGAGAGTTGTCATGCTTTTTATTCTTGTCTTAGTTTAGGTTTAGATTCTAAATTCGGATGACGTAACTTCCATATTCCCCATATGTTTCGTAGAAGGCAGTCAGGCAAACTACAACAAAATATGAAGCTTTTATTTCCACCTCTTTTATTTTCTTACCGCCCATAGCACCTGACATAAGTTGACATTGTCTATGACATAGCATTGATTTTGTTAATTATCGATAAGCTTAGAATACTGGAGACTGTAGCGTATATTAATTAGCACAATTAACCCAACCACTGTGGGAGCAGACAAATTCACTGAGTTCGTGTCTCAAGCCCGAAAAAAAAAATGATAAGGTTGGTGCCACTTTCACCAACTAACCGCAAACTTGTACTTGCAAACCAGACACTCTTCTAAGAGGCTAGTGATAAACAGTAACCCATGGGAAAAAATGAGAAGTGCTGTAAGTAAAACAAACTATTCAACTAATTGAATGATAATTAAAGACATTAAAAATAACTAAATTTTCGAAAGAAAAAACACGCATATTCGTCTTCTGTGAATTTGTAATGATAATGAGTCCTTTGGGCTTATATTTTCCATATAAGTAAGGTGATGACTAATTGAAATTTCCGTATTGAAACATACGCGATAATTTGGCCTTTACTACTATTTGATGTTATAATTAATGCTCAAGAGCGAAAAATAATAATAATCTCATTATCGAAGAAGTAAATATATTATTTTATTTCCATGGGACAATCAGATATTTGGTTCGAATATTTCATATACCATTAACATTCACTGATCGACCAACAGAACATCTTAACTAGACTAACCATACCCAACTAAGGGATGTTAGGATGAACATATCCAATAATGCCGGTATGGAAAATCTTAATAAATTTCAAACTAAAATTGAAATTAGGCAAGATATTATACTTTTCTTTTATGCTTTTGCTGCTCTGCAGTAAATCTAAATAGCAGACGTATGACGTCAATTACAATAGACATGCATAAAAACACGTTTTCTCTGTACACATGATCCGATTTCTGCATAATTTTATATGGTGGACCAAACGTAACTCATTTCTATTGCTGATACAATTGTATATCAGAATCAGTTTGAATTTGATAATGTTGTTAGTTGATAATAATAATAATAATAATAATAATAATAATAATAATAATAATAATAATAATAACAATAATAATAATAATAATAATAATAATAATAATATTAATAATAATAATAATAATAATAATAATAATAATAATAATAATAATAATTATAATAATAATAATAATAATAATAATAATAATAATAATAATAATAATAACGATTATAATAATAATAATAATAATAATAATAATAATAATAATAATTATAATAATAATAATAATAATAATAATAATAATAATAATAATAATAATAATAATAATAATAATAATAATAATAATAATAATAATAATAATAATAACAATAATAATGTTAAGATTTGTTTTATGCACCCTTCCATAACTAGTATTTAAATCTTATTAATAGATAATTCTTTGAAATATATGTCTGGATAACTCCTGAATAACTGTTACTTTTTGTAAAAATCACGCAAATAATATTATTCTTCATTATCAAATATACAGTGGTCGAGAGCGAGCCTATAGTTCTGTCTGACAAGATATCAAGATTAC
>JAXCGZ010015580.1:52500-63869 GCA_037179515.1 Halocaridina rubra | reverse complement strand
ACGAGACAGTGCCAGACTTTGTGCCACTTGACCTATGACCTCGAATGAGATATAAATGGCAATCTCTCTGATAACCTACATCGAAATCTCTCTTACACTCGGAAAGTGCCAAAACCACACGCGCAAATCAACTTGAGGATTCAAGGATCTACAAGCTATACTGACAAGGACTACAAAGCCAGACGTCATCTTCTTCTTCTATTTCGTAGGCGGAGAGAAAGACCCTACGTGGTGCTTGTTTACGCAATAGTGTCAAGGTCTTCATGTTAGCTTTTTTGTTTATCAGAGTCGCTGTGGTCTTAGATTAAATAAGAAGACTCAAGGTTACTGTATACTACGTTTCATGAATATTACCCAATGTTTATGTGTCACTGGAGTCTTGCACTGACCTAGAAGACTCAAGAGTAACGTTTTATGAATATTACTGTAACTTAAAAGACTCAAGGTTACTGTATACTACGTTTCATGAATATTACCGAATGTTCAAGTGTTATTGGGGTATTGGATTGACCTACAAGACTCAAGGTTACTGTAAACTACGTTTCATGAATATTACCAAATATTTAAGTGTCATTGGGGTATTAGATAAACTTAAAAAGACTCAAGGTTACTGTAAACTACGTTTCATGAATATTACCAAATATTTAAGTGTCACTGGGGTATTAGATTAACTTAAAGGACTCAAGGTTACTGTAAACTACGTTTCATGAATATTACCAAATATTTAAGTGTCACTGGGGTATTAGATTAACTTAAAAGACTCAAAGTTACTGTATACTACGTTTTATGAATATTACTGCATTTTTAAGTCACTAGGGTCTTGGATTATTTAAAAGACTCAATGTTTTCGGTATACTATGTTTTATGAATATTACTCAATGTTTAAGTATCACTTGAGTCTTAGATTAACTTAGAAAACTCAAGGTTTTTGTTAGATAGGTTTCATGAATATCACTGAGAGCTAAGTCATGGGGGGGGGGTTCATATTAACTTAAAAAAGACTCCAAGTTCATAAGTAATCTTTTATGTATATCAGGAGCAGATCGATTATATGAAAGACACTTGGAGTCTACGACTGGCTTAGAAGACTCAAAGTCTTAGATTAAACTTCATGGACGTCAGCACGAATGTTTAAAAAATACTGGGGTCTAGGACTGACTTAGAAAACTCAAGGTCTTAAATTAAACTTCATGGACTTCTTCACGAATGTTTAAAAGCCACTGAGGTCTTAGATATAGTTAAAAGACTTAAAGATCCTAGGTTACGCTTCATATGCTTTAGAACGACTATTTGAAAAGTCACTTGAAATCTTAAAAGACTTAGTGTCTTACAGTAAGCTTCATAAACTTCAGCACAAACATTTAAAAAAATACTGGGGTCTTGAACTGACTTATAAGACTCAAGAGTCTTAAATAAAGCTTCATTTACCTCAGAACGAATGTTTAAAAGCCACTTGAGTCTTAGATAAACTTAAAAGACTTAAGATCTTAACTTAAGCTTCAAGTTCTTCAGAACGAATTATTTCACAGCGGAAAAATGGAACCCAAATTATTTGTTTATTTTTATTAACTTATATGTTGATCTCTCAACTAGCAAGATAATGTTCCACCAATGGCCCTACATATCTAAATGCGTAACCCAACTGATAACACAGCTCAGGGAACAACAACAACAACAACATCAACAACTACTAATATTCCCTCAGTTTAAAAATTAGTTATAACAACAGTAAATTGTAAAATTAAATTGTTTTCCCATGCAATATATATGTAAATATAGGCGTCAGGTCGAGGGTTCGCGCCCCGTCACGGTCTGAGGTTAGCAAGGGCATGCACTTTGGGTAACGATTACATCTGCCAAAACAAGTCCTTCGCAAGAAGGCAACCGTCCTAGCCCTTGGTAGAAAAGGGAGTCCGTGACGTAAAACTAGAACGAAAATAAATAAATAAATAAAAAAGAAAAAAGTTAAAAAATATTATTCAATTCAAGGTGACAGGGCAGTCACGAGCAAGGTAGTCACCGTGGCTCAAGCGGTAGCGTCCGCGACTTTGAGGCGGCAGGTCAAGGGTTCGCGCCCCGTCACGGTCTGAGGTTAGCAAGGGCATGCACTCAGGGTAACGATTACATCTGCCAAAACAAGTCCTTCGCAAGAAGGCAACCGTCCTAGCCCTTGGTAGAAAAGGGAGTCCGTGACTTAAAACCGGAACAGGGAGGTCACGAGGAAGTCCTAAAGAGTCATAAGGGAGATGTATCTTTAAAAAACAGATGATAAAAGACTGCACCAACATAATGCAAGGTGTGTCTTCAATTGATCTATGACCCAGAATCACATATAATAAAATCCATTTTTATCTTTTCTATTCTATTATCAATGTCTATTTGGCATTGTGCGAAGGTATGAGTTCACATAACAAAAGGATATGATAAAAATGAGAATATTTGCAATGTCAGATTAGGTTAAGTTATATTGATCTCCGAACTTGGTAACGTTACTTATACGAATAAACTTGTTTAAAAATGTAAAAACAGTTTAAAAGGCAAAAAAATCTTTGTGAAAGAGACTGTAAATATCCACTGATTCAGCGTCTACTGCTATCGACTGACAAAGATTTAAAACTGAAACCATTAGTTATGACGATACAATATAAATGTAAATAGATAAATATAAATATAAATATATAGCTAAATTCAAATTTGAATTTTCAGCCGTTAACGGTTTTCTTTTCTTTTTTCAGATCATCTCCAAGATGTCTCCGTTCGTCTGGATGGCAACATTAGTTCTAACTATTGGAATAAACTCAGCACAACCAGTTCTCCTTCCCTCAAATGCATATCTTAATGTTATAGGACTTAAACCACTTCAAGGCTTTATACCCATGCGTTCCCTGTCAAACCCTGCATCTAGTACAATCCACCAGATGGCTCTCCCAAAAGGATTTCCAGCACATAAACGCAATGAAGACTCCACTCGAGATCGAGAGCCCAATAGGTCTACTCTGAATTTAGAAGAGGTCTTGGAAGAACCTCAAAAACCTACCATTCACGTCCATGATCCATATGAAGGCGTTGAAAAACCTCCAGTTTTAGGCCAGAAAGATGATTCAACAAGTCAAGTTCCACCAGAAGAGATGCAACACGTTCTTGAGAGAAAACAAGATCCTGATAACATCAGAGGAACCTCTGGATCTATTGGGGATTATCTAAGGATCTTAGAAAATGCACAGGTGTCTCAACCTCATCTACAAAGGTCAATGAATGAGAAACTTCAAAGGGGAAACAGATACAACCAATTACGCAACACAATTCCTTCCAAGAGAGCCAAGGAATTTGTATCAAAGGACTTCGATGACTACCCTTCAGAAGCAACCGATCCCAGGGCCAAGAAAGCTCTCAGTCTCTGGGTGACCCTTCTTAATCCAAGGACGTTCATGTTGAGACCCCAGACTCCAGTTGTTAGAAAGGTTCCAGTAAATGCTTTTCCAGAGGCCGAAGATGACAGTAAGCGTCCCATCGGACAGCCACTGAGGTGGGGCAGATAACTATCTACAGATCTGTTTCCTTTACATCAGATGCCCTGGCACGTTGGTATACAACACCCATCAACAGATACTCTCCCAAGCACTTTCTCTAATGAGGAAAAAATTATTTAGATATTTTGGAAAACATGAGGTCAAATATACAACAGCTTATTTTTGCAAAATGCAAAAACTGATTACAAATTAAGAATCTTTAGTCCTTCTACTAGATACAAAGACAACATGGGTTAAATACATAAAACTAGAAAGTACATTTCTAGAGGGTTTAAGCTTTGTTTGGCAAATCCTACGTATATGCAATGACAATTTACCCTTCCAATATCATAGTTTATCAAGAGAAAGGAATTAAATAAGAGTAACAATAATAATAATATGCATGAAGGACACTTCAATAATAAGTGTTCGATAATATTATGACTCAGTAAATGTATAATCTCCTCTTAACTTGATCTGCTTGTCGGTACTTATCGCGTACACAGATCATTCAATTATTTTATTCATAACGTTAATATTATACACAAAATAAATCTCATACGTCAGAACAACTGGCTTAGAACAAAAGAGTCATTGGCAACTGAGATATATATATATATATATATATATATATATATATATATATATATATATATATATATATATATATATATATATATATATATATATATATATATATATATATATATATAATATATATATATATATATATAAATTTTAAATATATTATCAGTAAATATTGACAAAATTAGAAATTATGACTAAAATCAGTAAAACCATGATGTATGCAATTTTGCTTAATAAAACACATATACATACAAAACAACTATATAAAATACATATAAATAAACAAATAAATAAATAAACAAACAAAAATGCAATTGGATTAAAAAAAAATATATGATGTGGAAAATTTCATTTCAAAATTTATTTTCTCAAGCTTAGGTTAATGGAGTTGACCTTACATGTGATGATAAAAATGGAATTACTTTCACGGGTTTTCAATGCTGGCATTCACTAACAGTATATTAAAAAAATATCAGTACATACGCGTAATTAATCCATTTAATCCGTAAGTGTACGTATGTGTATATCTATACACACACACATACATACATATATATATATATATATATATATATATATATATATATATATATATATATATATATATATATATATATATATTGTGTGTGTGTGTGGATGTGTGTGTGTGTAATGGCCGCAGTCCCTCTAATAAGGATGTGGCCGAGTCAAAGCACACACAATCACCAGGACCAAACAAACCCCGATCACTCCTCTTACCTCTTTGGGGATAAAGAGTCGCCCCCTCAAAAATATGATATGAGAGTATATATCCTGAGGCCTCATTCCTTTTGCAGGAGGACTGGCCGAGTCAAAGAACACACCCATTCACCAGAGTGAAGTTCTTCCCCCACATAAATACCCACGTTAACGTGGCCACCGAGGCAGAGTGGTATTGCTCGCAACTCCGATTCATCAGGCCATGTGTTCGAGGCCGGTCACGGTCTCAGGTTAGTAAGGGTATTCACTCAGGGTAACGGTCGCACTTGCCAAAACCAAAGTCCTTCGTAAGAAGGCAAAGTCCTAGCCCTTAATAGAAAAGGAAGTCCGTGATGTAAAACCAATCAAAAAAAAAATGCAGCAAGCTAATTATACATACACTAAGTGTGCATACACGAATATACATATACATGCATACAAACACTTACCTTATATACATATTTAAGGAAACCAGAGATAATTAAAAAGGTATAGTGCATTATACCAATTATCCCCAGCTCTAACCCGCCTGTGTCCACCCCCACTTGAAAGGGGATTAACAATGACACAGCAAAAGAAAAAAAAATATAATACATGTATCTTTTATTATAATAAACATTTATTTCTGTGCATGACCTTTTTTCTGTCCTCAAAAATCAGTCAAGAGCTATTTAGCTATCTATCAGTCTGTCAATAGAAACAGTATATGTAGCGATGTGGTTGCTGTAGATATCTAGGACTAGCATATAGTGACGCAGGTTCGAGTTTCAAAACATCTAGGGGGCTATAATGGATTAATATATATATATATATATATATATATATATATATACATATATATATATATATATATATATATATATATATATATATATATATATATATATATATATATATATATATATATATATATATATATGCATAAAATGAATGTGACATCGGGACGGGCAATGATCATTGCCCTGATCGGGCCCGGGCACCAAGAAAATAATGAGAAGAAAAAAAATAGCAGCTTAATGACCATGCATATTGTAAGATAATATTGCAGTCAGAAAGGACACGCTGAGAGAATACTCGAAGCAATGAAGATCTAGAAATATTGGCAGAAATAGATCCTGGGATGACGATAGATCAGAGTTTTGAAATAAGAATGGTCATAAGAGTCAGGGAAGACAGAGGGAGCAAGAGCGCTTTCTGCAAGGAATTTAGATGTATTTACTCACTTCTACTTAAAATAAAACATTTCCAGCCATAAACATTAATCAATATTACAAATATTTCTGCAAATATTCCTAATTACTACTAAATATTCTATTCAGTAGAAAAATATAAAATATTTACAACAGACTGAATACCATTACTAGACGATAATATGCCATCAAACCTGCGATATAAAAAAAAATATTGAAAAGCTAATGAGATCTATATTCATTAGAAAAAGTCAAAACACACTAATTGTAGGTTAAAAGGCAATATAATATCTATCTATCTAACTATCTATCTAGCAGTCTGTTTGTCTCTCTGTCTGCCTGTGTGCGCGAGCACATGACCTATGACGTCACTAACAGGTGTTTCATCCAAATCAAGTAATGTCCATGTATTTACCACTGAATCTAGCAAGGTAGCCACACTTGTTACAAAAGAGATAAGGTAGGATGGAGAATATATATATATATATATATATATATATATATATATATATATATATATATATATATATATATATATATATATATATATATATATTATATATATATATATATATATATATATATATATATATATATATATATATTCAATAAATAATAATAATAATAATAATAATAATAATAATAATAATAATAATAATAATAATGATACATTGTTAAGAGCACAAGTGATCTCTCTATACAGAGGTCCGGCTTATGATACATGAAACATATTCAGAATTTACAGTCAGAAGGCAGATGACACACAGGTGTTCAAGGAACTGGTGTACCTGTGATGGTTTGACCCACCTTTACACCGTGTTGTGTATCAATTAGTCCCCATGAAGAGGGGTGGACAAAGAGAGGTTGGAGCTGGGGGATTAAGACTGAATGCCCATCCAATGGTTTGACCAAAGTACAAGATTATTTTCTTTCTTTGTCAAGTCAATTTATATGAAAGAAATTTTCATATATTTTATCTTATGATGATTAATATAAGAAACAGAATTAGATCTTATGTAGTAGTAATTCGTCGTATGACTAGAACGAGGTGAATTTACCACTCTTGTGGATAGATAATTATATCTTACACATGCTGTCTATACTTAATCTCTCTCTCTCTCTCTCTCTCTCTCTCTCTCTCTCTCTCTCTCTCTCTCACACACACACACACACACACACACACACACACACACACACACACACACACACACACACACACACTCATTACCCCCCAGAACTCATAATTTTCCACTTGTCATTAGTGGCTCGCACATCTCACCTGATACACTTATACACAACCACACCTTTTCTCTCACCTCAGAAGTGGTATTAAAAGACAAGATGTGTCACTCGTCATCCGGAATAGTCTTAACTTCAATAAATTCTTCTCAATTTTTTTATCTAGAGTGATGCTTGCAACATCTGCGTCCTTAAGTTTCAGTAAACTATGGAAAATCGTTCATGAATTTTATTTCAAGAGGTAAGGAATATTTTTACATGCTACACACGTGTTGATAGTGACGTAAACATGAGTGGTTGTGTCTTCAACACATGGAAAACTGCTATATTTTTATTCGTTTATGTTGGTGTACTACTTGAATATAACATTAAGAGAGAGGTAAACTACACTCAAGCTTTTAAATGATAATAAAGAAAACAGCTGAGAGTTCCTCATCAAATATCTTGGGTTCTCCCGTCAGGAGGTCGCAACAGAAGATAAATTGTTTCCATATCGTCCAATCTCTTGATATCTCTTTGAGAATTATTCACAAAACACTGGACTTGAAACTTCTAAACATCTTGTACCTGGAAATCACCTGACCAGTGGCACACAATTAGAGAAAAATGCTAAAAAGACACGCGAATGAAACTTCAATCAATGAGAGTATATCACCTTGTACAAAAACATGTTCCATAAGAAAAAGCGAGTGGCTCTAGGCATATTTCTCTTGCTCATTTACCTCCTAATTTACATTGTAAATCAGTCTCTCGTCAACACCTATTTTCTCAACAGACTACGCCTATACAGAGGCGACAGCAGTGTTAGACAGGAAGACGGAAGTGCGCAGAAGAAGAAGATTACGTCGTCTATGATTTGATAGACAGTGGTGAAGAGCCGATCGTTCAGAAACCACTGATCTTTCCCTACAAATATGTCATTGATGAACCTAATTTTTGTGATCCAGGACTCAGAGTTTTGAACATTATTCCTGTGAGATCCTCAGACAATCAGGTGAGGGATGGCGTGAGGAGGACCTGGGGAGATCTGCATGTCGTATCCTCAACTAAATTGAAATCCTTGTTCCTCATTGGGGCTTCCACGGGTAATGAGGAACAAGATCATCTTTTAGAAGAGAGTCACGCCTTCCACGACATAATCCAAGTTGATATCATTGACGATTATCTGAACCTGTCACTGAAAACCCTGACGGCGCTACACTGGAAGCAAAGCCGCTGTCCGCAAGTGCCCTGGCTGCTGAAAAGCGATGGTGACGTCTTCATGAATCCCTGGGCTGTGTCCCAGGTGCTGAAGGAGGCCAAAAAGGACTTCGTCTGTCGAGTTCTGAGACAGAGATACGTGTGTCGCGTCACGAGTAAAACCTGTCGAGACGAGAGATGGGTAATGTCAAGACAAGATTACCCTCACGATCGATACCCACCGTACTGCAACGGCCCAGCTTATGCCCTGAACCAGAGAGCTGTGTCTAGTATCATCAACAAGGCAGCTACCAGAGAGACACACTTCCCTATGGAGGATGCTTACTTCACGGGGGTGTTGGCTCAAGGGCTTCATCTTCATTACTATGATCTGGGGACACGCATGCGACTGTATCATCTTAGTACGCCCCCTCACGAGTCGTTGGCCAGTGGTAAAGCTTTATTTGTGGTCGATTCTTACAAAAATAGTCAAGGGAAATACACTCACGATGATCTCTGGGAGCACTTGGTGGCCTCCAGAAACCAATCGGGAGTAAACAACTGATGATCTCTGGAAGTACTTGGTGGCCTCCAGAAATCAATCGGGAGTAAACAAGTGATGATCTCTGGAAGCACTGGGTGGCCTCAAGATATCAATCAGGAGTAAACAATTGATGATCTCTGGAAGAACTTGGTGGCTTCCAAATATTAATCGGGAGTAAACAACTGATGATCTCTGGAAGCACTTGGTGGCCTCTAGAAAATCAATCGTGAGTAGACAACTGATGATCACCGGAAGCACTTGGTGGCCTCCAGAAATCAATCGGGAGTAAACAACTGATGATCTTTGGAAGCACTTGGTGGCCTCCAGAAATCAATCGGGAGTAAACAACTGATGATCTCTGGAAGCACTTGGTGGCCTCCAGATATCAATCGGGAGTAAACAACTGATGATCTTTGGAAGCACCTGGTGGCCTCCAGAAATCAATCGGGAGTAAACAACTGATGATCTCTAGAAGCACTTGGTGGCCTCCAGAAATTAATCGGGAGTAAACAACAGATGATCTCTGGCAGAACTTGGTGGCCTCCAGAAATCAATCGGGAGTAAACAACTGATGATCTTTGGAAGCACTTGGTGGCCTCCAGAAATCAATCGGGAGTAAACAAGTGATGATCTCTGGAAGCACTCTGATGATCTCTGGAATCACTTGGTGGCCTCCAGAAATCAATCGGGAGTAAACAACTGATTTTATATTAGTAAATGATAAGTTTATAACAAACAAGACACAAACTTATCTAGCCAAAGTCATGATGATAAAACTAGAATGTGTCACCCATTTCAAGAATAGATATTAAGTTGTGATTGTAAACATTTAAATGATTAGTAAAGATCATTCTAATTAAAGAGTTTGTTCATCCTTCCACCAATCACCAGATTAAACACTAGAAGAAGAAAATTGAAGATTCGAACATGGAATAATGTAAAAAAAAATGTAAAAAAAAAAAGTGAGTAATTTAATCTCTTATAAGTAGATAAATAATCGGATCAACTGAAGAATCTCAACCCCAGAGTACCCAACTGAAGAATCTCCCCCCAACTGAGATCAACTGAAGAATCTCCCCCTAGAGTGCCCGGAGTAACCATTTCAGAGAGAAAATAGAGATGGGGAGTGTTGTGACATGTCAAATGGGAAGGGCTGAAGGGATGTGTTAGGTTAGGTTAGGTCTGTCTGTTTATCTACCTTGGAATATATGGATGGATGGATGGATGAATTTCAATTACGAAATAAAGACCTAACCCAACCTAACCTAACCTAATCTAACCAAACCTGAACAGACATACAGTACTGAAGAATTCCCCCCACTGAGATCAACGGAAGAATCTCCCCCTTGGGTGGGTCTGGTGGGGAGATTCTTCAGTTGATCCAAGTAATCAGTAAGCTCAACAAATACACGATAAATGGGGTGGAAAAATGGGGGTAAAAAAATGGGGTCAATGATGACACAGTACAGTCAATATTTATTTTTTTTTTTTTTATGATTGTGACACCAGGACGGGCCAAAAAAAATATATATATAAACTGCCCTCATCGGGCCTGGGCACGAAGAATACATAAAGAGAAACATAGATGGAGAGTGTAATGACTTGTCAGATGTGAAGGGATAAAAGATGTGTGCTGAATATCCAAGAACATTCAGTGTAGCTGTAGGCATAGAAAGAGAACCGTAACTGAAGGAAGACGTAACATCGAACTGCCCTGGACAGACCTATTCAAGTTCAAAAAACCTTCAGCTGTAGTATCTTCAGTAAGATTTCAATATTTCTCCTAGTCAGGTACTCTCAAATGCCCTGCAACCTCAAAAGGTTGCTATCTTACGATAAAATGGTCAGACAGAGGAAACCTTTGATTATTTCAAATGTTTCTCCAAGTGAGGTACTCTCAAATGCCCTGCAACCCATAAAGGTTGCTAACCCCTACGATAAAATGGTCAGAAAAAGGAAATCTTTGATCATTTCAGTAGCAAAATTTGCTCAGAAGGATTGTAAGACAACTGTTTGATCCTCAAAAACCCATTCACGCTTCTCAATCAAATGTAAAAGTAAAGCTAAATTTCATCAAAAGAAAAGAGAGAGAGAGAGAGAGAGAGAGAGAGAGAGAGAGAGAGAGAGGAGAGGAGAGAGAGAGAGAGAGAGAGAGGAGAGAGAGAGAGAGAGAGAGAGAGAGAGAGAGGAGAGGAGAGAGAGAGAGGAGAGAGAGAGGAGAGAAACATTGTTATAAAAGTATCGTTAATACACTTTTTTGCTACTCAAAAATCAATGGAGAGAGAGAGAGAGAGAGAGAGAGAGAGAGAGAGAGAGAGAGGAGAGAGAGAGAGAGAGAGAGAGAGAGAGAGAGAGAGAAGCATTATTATAGTAGTATCTTTAATACACTTTTTTTTTGTTACT
>JAXCGZ010015580.1:0-47500 GCA_037179515.1 Halocaridina rubra | reverse complement strand
ATAATCCTTGAGAATTCACAGGTAAAGCTAAACTAAATAAGTAAATAAGACTATAACTCCCTAACCCTTTTCCTCATTCCCAAAACCCCCACCCTCAACCCACTCTATGCTTCACCTTTTCAACCTTCCTAGTCTAACTTCAACCCATTCTCTCATCATACCTTAAGAGACCTCACCCCCTCTCCCACTTCCTAACCACTACCCCTTCTCAAAAACCACACTTTCAACCCCTCCAACACCTTAAAACCCATCACAATCAGAACACCGATCTTCAACCCTCTATTTCCCCACATTGAATGTAATTTTCTCTAGGCATAAAATGAGACTATGGGAGTACTGGTCTGAAAACTTTGGGATCAGGTAAAAATTAGCGACCCCCAGTACATTAAGTAGCTCCATAAATTATTAGGTGAGGCTAGGTTCACCAATCCTATGCTAACCTAACTTAACCTAGCAATTAACAGAGTTATTTAATTTACTGGGGTCACTGATCTTTACCATAAACTATATTACTATCCAAATGCCATTACCACAATATTTTAAAACTGTCACAAAAATGTGATATGAATGAAAGTGAATACTAAGTTTTGGTGGGAAATAGAATTGAACCAAAGCGCTTCAGAGAGAAACTAGAGATGGGGAGTGTTGTGACATGCCAAATGGGAAGGGCTGAAGGGATGTGTTAGGTTAGGTTAAGTTAGGTCTGTCTGTTTATCTACCATGGAATGGATGGATGGATGGATGAATATCAATTACGAAATAAAGACCCAACCCAACCTAACCTAACCTAATCTGACCAAACCTAAACAGACAGACAGTATTGAAGAATCTCCCCCCTAAATCAGATCGACTGGAGAATCTCTCCCCCTGGGTGGGTCTGGGGGAGATTCTTCAGTTGATCCACTTAGGCTATGCAAATGTCTGGTTGTCATTATAGGCGTTAGAATGGCATGCAGCCTTAAATCCTCAGCTCCAACCTGCCTCTGTCCACCCCCATCTGAATGGGAATTAGTAACAATAACATGGGTGAACAACACAGCAAATCTACCTTTCAAAACAATAAGTTACACTATCAACTCGATTTTTAACAGGAGGAGAGCTAACCTTATCAAGTCTATTCTAATTTTACAATAAATATCAGGTGATTTTTCCTAAAAGGGAGTAGAGTATAAAAGTAATAATCTTTATTATTAATTCAAGGGCATCATAGCTTTCAAAAAATATTCTTCAAAATGTCATAATGATGACAAAAAACTAAAGTATTATTTATGGACAAAACTATTTTTGCTAAAGATTTGCATTATACACGCCTTCTTTGACTGACCTAATTTAACCTAACCAAACTTATTTAACTATCATAACCTAACAAGCCTAGCCTCAACCACCTAACTTTCCAAGCCTATTCCAACTAAATAGCCTACCTCAAATCTGAAGTGGTAAAAATTCGAAGGTCACATATAACGAATCTAAATCTAACTTTTAAACGAAGAGTAAAACACATATATTGTCCGTTTTCAACAATAATACATACGCAGTACCCATGCAAAGATACATATAATTGAACAATGTATCACACATAACATAAATTGGCTTATTAATAATTCACTTAACTTGAAATGGACAAATCCGATGCTTTTTCCCTACTGGCTTGAATCAGTTTACACATACATAATTCTATACACTATAACACAAAGCACAGACACGAATTCGGAATATATATATGTGCAATGCAGAACACACAGGTAGGGGGAAAAACTTGAGTACTATATGTATAATCTGCTATTGGCCAATTATTCGATTATTTCTTAAAACAGGAGAAATATTACATACATTTTTCGACTTCAAAAATATGCATCATAAGTACCCATGCAAATAAAATACATGAAAGACAGCAAACCACCATAACTTAAATAACCAGCCACATAATCACCTTGAATTTGTCATATACGTTGTTACAGCCCTATTATTGTCTATCTAACGCCATACACACGAATTTATACGCAAAATACTAACATATATACGATGCAGAACACACGAGATCAAGGAGTTTCACACGTTCCAGAAATAAACTGAAATCATCTTCTTCTTCTTCCTCTATTTGCGTTCCCATTTTCATATGGGGTCGCATCTCTTCACTAGTCGTCTCCACTGGTTCCGGTCCATCACTTGCTCCTCCTCCAGCTGTCTCTCTCTGAGATCCTCCTTCAGTCGGTCCTTCCACCGTAGTTTAGGTCTTCCTCGTCTACGTCTGCCCTCCACGTCCATCTCCATCACTCTCACACCCACGTAGTCTTCTTCTCTCCTCTTCACATGACCGAACCACTGTAATCTCCTCTCCTGCGCTTTTGCCGATGCCTCCACCACCTTCACTGTACCTCTGATCCGGTCATTTCGTATCCTGTCCTCCCTCGTCACCCCACACATCCACCTCAGCATTCTCATTTCTGCGACATCTATCTTCCTTTCTTGAACCTTTTTCACCGGCCACATCTCCGCTCCGTACAGCAACGCTGGTCTCACAACTGACTTATACACTTTTCCTTTCACTCTAGCACTGATTTTCTTGTCACATAGCACCCCTGATGTTCTCTTCCAGCTGTTCCACACTACCTGGGTCCTATGATCAATCTCTCTCTCTAGGTCTCCATCCTTCGTTACGTAGGAGCTGAGGTATTTGAAGGCGTCCGCCTTTGGGAGCTTGTGGTCTTGCATGAACAGGTCGCCGCCTTGTGTCACATTGCACTCCAGGTACTCCGTTTTCTGTCTGCTCACCTTCAGTCCGTAATCCTCCAGCAAACCCCTCCATAGCTCCAACCTCTCTTGCAATTCTTCACGGCTCTCGGAGACCAAAACAATATCGTCTGCAAAGAGCATGCTCCATGGTGCCTCCTTTGTCACTTCCTCCACCATCACATCCATGAGAAGGTTAAATAGATAGGGGCTAAGAGCTGATCCCTGATGGAGTCCAACTTTCACCTGAAAAGGCTCTGTAGTGCCAACTGTACTTCTTACTCTTGTTGTGGCTTCCCTGTATATGTCCTGAACTATCTTGACATACTTCTCCTTCACTCCCTTCAACCTCATACTCCCCCACACCTCGCTTCTCGGGACCCGATCATATGCTTTTTCCAGGTCAATAAATGCCATGTACAGCCCTCTTTGCTTATCTCTATATTTTTCCATTGTCTGCCTCATTGCGAATACTGCATCCATTGTTCCTCGACCTTTCATAAAACCAAACTGCTCACTACAAACTTCTATCTCCTCCCTCAGCCTTTTATCCAACACTCTTTCCAGCAGTTTCATAGTGTGAGATGTTAGCTTAATTCCTCTATAGTTGTTGCAACTCTGGATGTCTCCCTTTTCTTTGAAAATCGGTACCGTTATACTATCTCTCCACTCGTTCGGGATAGTCTCTTCCTTCATCACCATGTTCAGGAACTTTGTCAGCACCCGTATCCCTTCTTCGCCGAAACTCTTCCATACCTCTGCAGGAATCTGGTCTGGCCCTACTGACTTTCCATTTTTCATCTTCTTCAACGCTTCTCTGACTTCCGCCTCACTCACAGCGTCTACCTCTCCCTCCATTCCCACTCCTTCGCTCTGATGGAAGGAATTATGCATGCTTGTCTAGCAGCCTTTATAATAGTTTCACCTATCACCAAGTTTTAGGAAAAATGTGCATTACCCAAGCTGATATTTTGATATTTCAGCTTTTTTTTTTTACATTATTAACCATGTATGAAATGAAATTAAAAATATATACATTACTTATTTCTATTGCAAAAATTTAATTTACAATACCAAATAAATTAGTCACTATTCGAATAGGAGTGAACACAGACATGTTGGAGCTTGGGGATTAATGCTGGATCCTCCTCCTAACGCTCAGGACAGAGAGTTTAAGCTGTTTACTGGGAAGGCTACTTGCTGTGGATGGGCACCACAGTGGGGGGTTGGGGCTTGCCTCAGCTGACGTTCTGAGGAGCATCTCAGATGGATATCGGAACTGAAACACCGTCAACCTTTAACTTTAAAATAAGAATCAGACATATTCAAAATTTTTCTGTGGCAAGAAGAGAAATCCAGAAATAAATCATGAGTTCAGGGTCCATTTGCATATCTATTACCTCTTACAGAGCAAGATTCTTGCCCAGTTACACTGTGGATGACCCAATGGGGATGGTGAAGTGAGAATTGTGGCAGCACATTATACCAAAGGAGGTAAAAGAAGTTTTCAAAGTATTTTAGCTTCAGGTAAATTTGCTTACTTTGACTTGGTCACTTCCCTTATAGGTTGGATTATGGCATTGTATATAGCCATATGATGCACAGAATGCAACTAGGTAATTTTTTTTCTCCCAGCAAGGGATATCCCAATTATCCACCTCCAAGGGCATAAAATGCATATAAGGGTAGCGTATTACTTTTTTTTTCTATACGCACTACATATACCAGATAAAGCAAGTAGGATGGCCACATCTGAAGCAGAAAAACTCAAGAAGAGTTTCAATATAACCTGCCTAACATTGCCTTTTCTATCTTTTTCTTGTGGTTTTATAAGCCAAAATTACCCCCCATTCGAATAAGTGTGCACACGGAGAGGTTGAAGCTATTAAGGCTGGATACCCTCCCAAACACCCTGCAACGGATTAGAACTCTAGAATGTCAGGCCCGTAACTTCCCAGTATGTGCATTCTACCAGCTTCCAAGCATGCGCACTCTACCACTGAGGTATTGCAGCCCCATATATCCTCCATCATTTTATGTTGCTTTGTTGCGAATATCTTCATTCAAATGGGGGTGGACATAAACATGTTGGAGCTGACGGCTAAGGCTGGACACCCTTTCTAACACCCTGCAGGAGAATCAAACTATAGAATGTCAGGCTAATAACTTCCTAACATGTGCACTCCACCAATGAGCTATCGCAGCGCATGTCTTGAATCATTTACAGAAAAAAATAAAATATAATTGCATGAGGGATTGCCAGCCAATATTTCTCTTCCCATTTAGTAGATTTCGACAACATGCTGTAAATACTAGTGTGCAACTATTTCCCTCACAATACAACAACCACAGCAATATCCTCATTAGGGTCGCGATAGCCCCTTTGTTGGAGCACTCGACTTGGGAGATGACAGACCTACAATCGAGCCCACCTTGAGGCATCAGGAAGAACATCTAGCCTTAGTTCTCAAGCTTCATATTTGTCAGAGTTCTCCCCCACAATGGGGATTAACAGTGACATACAATGGCAAAAAAACAACATGCAAGAAAGACTAGGGTGGAATTTTTTAACACTTACCATTTTATGTATCACTGTTAATCCCCATTATGGGGGTGGATACAGACAGATTGGAACTGTGGAATTAACGCTGGATTTCCTTCCTTACACTATGCAGTGGGCTCGACAGCGGGTGTGTCACCTTCCGAGACGGGTGCTCTAAACATTGCTCTACCTTAGTCCCCAACTTTATTTCAAGGATAAGTAAAATAATCACAAAATCAACCAATATACTGCTTATTTTCAGCTGATACTCAACAAAGAGCTTATAATTACCTATACAATATTTCTTCTGACTTTTATATATATGTACAGACTGCAATTCTCAGAAAACCATTTATAATATTTCTATCAGCAAGCTATGGAAGCTCTAATATGTACAGCTCATAGAGGCTATTTCATAAATTGATTGGTTTACAACCAGTTTCTTTCATTTTGAAAAGGACATAAGAAATTAATAAGGAAAAATTGGTTAAATAAGAGAAGAAAAAATATAATCACAAAGTCTTCGTTATCAAAATATTTGCATTATGCATTTAGCTATATGATAATAATAATAATAATAATAATATATAATAATAATAATAATAATAATTATAATAATAATAATAATAATAATAATAATAATAATAATAATAATAATGAAGCAATCAGTACAATTTGACTGGATTTGAGAAGAGAAAATAAAACCTCAAATATCTTCGTTATCATTAATGCAGTATGCATTCAGTTCAGTAATAATAATAAACATTATCGTCATCATCGTCAATATCAGAATTAGATATAAAACAAAACATCAATGCTCTGCCGTTATAGAATATAATGAGACCTACACAAGCTATAAAACATGTACCGACAATGTTACAGAAAATATCACATATACTGTTTATGAATTATAAATAAAGACATATCATTCACATTCATTAACTATATCATAAGTTAAATTACCTAATACAGTTACAAATTCAATACATAAACAAATCATCTCAGTCTTGCCTCTCTCACCACGTCCCCAAACCATCCTACCTGCACTGTCCCTCTATGGTAATGTTGACTTAATTCAAAATAAAAAAATACGGAAGAGGTTAAATATTGTAAAAGCCTCTAAAGCATACAAGTTATGAAGCAAATAATGGAGAATGAGATGTGGAATAAAAAGTAAGCAATATATGCTCTCTCAAGAGGTAATCATTAATGTCTGACGTTAGATCTGCAAGAGAAATTGTGTTAAAGAGGCATTAAGGGAGAAAGGACTGAGAGGAGATAAAAAACATAAGACTAAAATGAAACCTACTCAGGAAAACTGACCCGACATAAAAGTGGGAATAAAAGACGAAGAGGAATGTGCAACATTGAAAAGAGGAGGGGCAAAAGAAAGGTGGTTCTATTGTATGAATGAGGATTTAAGGGAGAGAGGGCTGAAAAACTGATCAGAAAAAACTGAGGACTAGTCAAGAACCTCGACACCACATAGAAGTAAGAAGGGGAGTAGTGAATGAGGAAGAAGTGGGGTTAAGGTGAAATTAAGATACGAAAGACAAAAACAAGTTTTACTATGAGGGAATGTTCACTTTTTAATCTAAGATATATTTGAAAATATACAAAGAACAATTGTAGTTTTACTCTAAGGAAACGTTCACTTTGTGATCAAGATAAATTTGAAGGTTGAAAAGATATCAAAGTGGGAGATCAGTGTAAAATAATTCTTTTGTCATGGTCACTCACATTGACGACCAGTTAAAAGTCGTCAGTGCACTGGCCATATGTTCAAAATGTAAGACAATTATCATCATTCTTTTGGCTTCCCCCATCAGGGGTCACCAAAGCGAATCAATCGTCTCCATATCGCCCTGTCACCAAAGCGAATTAATTTTCTCCATATCGCCCTATCACCTACGTCCTCCTCCGTAGCACCACCCTCATATCCTGCCTCATCACACTCATAAACTTTCTCTTTAGTATATCTCTCCCTCTCCAACCTGGAAGCTCCATCCTCAGCATATAACAAACATTGGTCAAACTAAAACAATTAAATTGCAATGGTGTACTAGAAAAAGCAATTCTAAACAATAAAATATAGTCATACAGATCAATAATTTATATCATATGAATTTTTTCATTATTCACATAAAAGGAAGGACAGAACGCAACCATAACATGACAAGCTATCAATGCAACATAATGAACATAGCACATATTAATGTATTGTTTAAAACCTAAATTAGCGAATGAAACCTAATATATAACATTATTCTGTATAAATCAGCAATATCGAAAGCAACTGCACTCTTAAAAAGGTGTATAAAAAAAGTGAGTACTTTCAGATAAGGAAAGAGGGCTATTTTGAGAAAAATAGCAAATGCAAAAAGGCATTTCCTAAAGTCCATATAAACATTCACCATACAACAAATCATTAGCGAGTGATGCTTTTCTACCATTATATATCATACATTTGTATTTTTTCCTATCTTTGTTTCCTAAGCACATCAAGTTGCTTCCCCTGCTGGAGCCGTATGGTGTATGGTCTCTAGTTTTATCAAAAAGGTTTTCTTGCTAGGGTTAATAATAACGATAATAATAATAAATAATAATAATAATAATAATAATAATAATAATAATAATAATAATAATAATAATACTGCAATAATAATAATAATAATAATAATAGTAATAATAATAATAAGAAAAAAGCACTAAACTGTCTCAAATATGAAAGAAATTTACATTCCCATAAATACGGCATATATTACATGAATATTAAAGATCATTCATTCCACAAAAGTATACAAAAATAAAAGCACATTTACATACTAGAGCATAAGCAGACTAACATATAAGAGGTAACAGAAATAATATTATATTCACTTAGAAGCCATTGCAAGTTAAATTAACTATTGAAAAAATAATTGCTTTTCATAAGTCATCATAATTTCTGTTAATTTTCTTTTATATATAAAGAGTACATAAATAATGTATATGCATGATGAAAAGTAAGAAAACTATTCACTAAAGATACTTAAATAAAATACACAGATAAACAGCAATGACCAAATAGAATGCAGAATTACATATCACCGTATAAAATCAATATATTATATATTGGTTAAGCATGGTACTGAATAACAGAAAAGGAGGAATTACCAGTCTCCATTATCTTTTTATTTCTTTTTACATGCCTATGATTAATCTTTCTTGGTATAAGAACTGAGATTATTCCATGGATAATGACAAACGAGAGCATCCTTAAGAATACTGTACTCCCCAGGAATAATGTACAGCAATAAAAATCAAGCTCAAAACAATTAGCAGACAGTATGAACATGGGACCTGTCTTCATCTCTTTAATACCGGAATTACTTATTGGATTTAAGAATCATAAAAAATGTAAAACATATTTTACCATGACAAAAAGCAAAAATAATCATTAGGTACAAACCAGATATATAGAAATATAATTAAACTATAAACACATACGATAAACCATATGACCAATACTGTATAAGTATATATTCGATAATGTCGATGATTAATACAAGGACGCTAACTAAGCACAGTGACGATGAACAGAGAACACCACAAAAAACAATAGTCACATCTTTAATAAGTTAATTTGGAGAACATTAATCATTAATATTTGGACAAACGAGTTCGTTCTCTCTCTACAGATTATTTACCTCAATCAACTTCCAATAAGATCATCATCAAGTTTTTCAGCTTCGCCCATAAGGGGTCCCAAAAGCAGATAAATCATCTCCATATTGCCCTATCTCTTGTGTCCTCTTTCATCACACCACACACCCTCTTGTCCTCCCTCACCATTCATAAACCTCCTCTTTAACTTAATGATTCCCCTCCTGACTAGCAGCTCCTTCCTCAGCATCCTTCTGCCAACATCCTCCTCATTCCTCCTCAGCATATGCCCAAAGTATTTCGGTCTCGCCTCCCTCACCTTGTCCCCCATATCAACTTTCAATAACAACCTTTTCCAAAATTCTTTGGTGATCCATATTGATGAGCAAGAAGTTGATCTTACAGATGCCAAACTGTTGAACTAAGTAAATTATATCCAGTACAGATTTTTACCACAAAGAAATATTAAATAAAAAAAAATACCCAAATAGAGTGGATGAGTTTAAAAGCCCACTTCTCACACAGCCAAGGTCTTGCTAGTGAAAACAACCATAATTTTCTGGCTAAAACTCACAGGAACTGCTTTTGAATTTGTCTGTATTTCTTACTGTCTGCATTCCTAATCACAACACAACTAAAGGAATGTAGACTAAATACCATAGATGATTTAGATTCTAATGCTATTAGCCTCCCCCAGTCTATGTCAATCCCCCATTCGAATAGAGGTAGAAAGTGATATATAAATCATCAAACAAACAACCATTCAGTTGTCTAAGAGGATCATTCTACTTATACAGAAGTTTGAGGCATTTTCCTAGCCTTACACCAAATATCAATAGCACTTAACTCCAAATATGAGTACTGTATAGGCATTTGTAATGGCAGATTTACTAAATACAAAATCGTACACCACAACAAAAGGCAAAGCAAAATAGCCTAAAGTCAAGAAATGGCAGATCCTTTTTAATGCAAGACTGTACCACCTATATACCAAGACAAAATGCAGTGTAAAATAGGCCTTTAATAATGAAATGGCAAACCTGATGAATGTAAGACTGTGCTCTCTGCAATCCACAATAAAGGCAGTACAATATAAGACTTTGGTTATGATATGGCAGCCCTAATTACGGCAAGACTTTACCCTCTTAAAACCACAACTGATGGTAAAGCAAAATTATTCCTTAAATAAAATATGGCAGATAGAGGTACCAACGGTACTACCTAGAGAAACCAAATAAAAATTTAAATGTAAAACCATTATTCATAATATTACATGGAGCCTACCGAAGTTTTATAATGAGCGTGTTTTGACTTGGCTACCCCCTTTACAAGGGAATCGAGACCTTTGTATATGTATGTATGTATGTAATGCAGTGACAATAAAAAATTTCATCACATGGTACCGATAAAACTTCATTATAAGAGAATTTAGCACTAGGCCCTTCTCATCGCCCTTACATTAGAATTATAAATACTAATATCCTTTCCATATTTTTCATACACAGTATTTTACTGCAGTATGAGCATACTCTCTAATCTCACTAAATTTCTAGGAATTAAATACATATTCCATCATTTACAGACTCTCCAAGCTCGCTCTGTTTCTTAGAATTATATATACCTTCATTTACAGACTCTCCAATCTCGTTCTGTTTCTTAGAATTAACTATATATACCTTCATTTACAAACTACTTATATATCACAGCCAAGCACAAGCAACAATGTGTTCGGAATTCATTTTTTTTAATCTATCTTTGTCTAAATTTTTAATGAATGAGTTTCTTCAAGAGATGAAATAAAGATTTTTAATTACATAAGAGAAAAGGATCTAATAGACTTAAACTTTAAAAATGGCATAAAATATCAAATAAATATGAGTACTGTACATCCAAATTGGGTAAAAGAGAATTAAAATTTCTAGCCATCAATATGAGAGTAAACTCTCAAGAGCATTACTGAGTTAAATTGTACAATTGAGATTCTGATAACTAGTCGCAAGAGCTATATATAATACAGTTGTTCCAGACCTTATGTGAGAAAAACTTACATGGTTTTAACTATGCGGGAATTAATAAAAAAATTACTGTATATACATTTTACAAAGCATATTATAAGTTCAATAGATCCCCTCCATATCTGTATCTGAGCTTCGACCATAATTTAAAATATATACCTACATGATACAATTTCCTTTATACATAACGTCACAAAGCTAAAAAACATAGTTCTCTTGACATGTAGCTTAGTATCACCATTAACAACCGATAAAACATAAATAACATAAATGATTACCAAGTATTAGATCTTGCTCTATGCCTTAATGCAGTCTAATAAATCCTGATAAGGTGAGCCAGGTGTGGCAACTGCCTGAAACACCGCTTCGAATTTCTCTCGCTGATCCTGCGTAGCCAAACTCTGTTGGAAATGAGATGCCGAGAGGCAGAATATTTGAATGTCGCGAGCGTCCAACTTACCTAAACGAGCCTGGACCGATGGAAATGCTGCCCTTAGCCAACGGTTACTAGAAGCCGCAATAAAGAAACAAGTTAAGCACCAGACAGCAAGTGACACAGGACTGCGTTGCGTAAAGTTACTGAGAGATAGGAGGACCCACTCTTGCACTAAGCCTTCGCCACTCTCACTAATGGCTCCCTCAAAAACTTGG
This sequence comes from Halocaridina rubra, assembly GCA_037179515.1. Taxonomy (NCBI): domain Eukaryota; kingdom Metazoa; phylum Arthropoda; class Malacostraca; order Decapoda; family Atyidae; genus Halocaridina; species Halocaridina rubra. The sequence goes on along the minus strand of JAXCGZ010015580.1, from coordinate 35,917 downwards.
AAGAGTGTAGAGGCTAATAGATGTGGATGTGGCTGATGGCTCGAAATGTACTCTGTTATGACCTTATTCAATATCTGACTAGCGGGTAGAACATCCAATAAACAAGGACCTAACAGCCCAGCAATAACTCCAGCTTCATGTGGATAACCTACTCTAATTCTGTCAAAGAAAACTGATAGTTTTTCCATCACAAGTAACAATGTCTCAGGATCAGAAGACATATCATCTTGTCCAATATCATGTGGTAAAGTAGAATTATTTCTCACGTTGGCATACAGAGCTGTGATAAACAGAGGCAGAGCAGCTATCGATGTCGATGTTGTACCATTCAACACCAAATCCATAACCAATTTAAAAATCACTTCAACTGTATTGCTGGAGAGCTGCTGTACTAAAACTAGTCTTTCTACTCCTCTAAGAACTTGGTGAAGTAGCCTGGGAGTTGTTGATGAAGTTGCAGCTGTGGATAGGGCCATATGGAGAGCTGTGGATGGCAATGTTGGATCTGGAAGAGTCTCATAGTGCTCAACGAGGTAAACCCACAAGTCCCAAACAGCTACCTCATGGCTCTCACCTTCCCCACTTTTCCTAAAAAGGTAATTTATTTTATATAGATATATTTCACAGTAGAGCAATAAGACATAACATCGCTCATCAAATAGAAGTTATAAAATTTACAGTACCAAAAAAATGTTTCTAATTTATATAAAGGTAATTTAAAAAAGTCACTGCAATACTGTACCAGTATTAAAAATGTACACTCACCCATCATTGTACTTGAGAATATAATTGGCTGCAAGCATAATCAAAGGTGGGCTCTCTTCAGGAGGACCTTGCAGTAAATAAAGTAGTCCATGCACAGCACAAGTCCGTACACAAACCTGTCCACTCTTCAATCCACTCTCCACAATATGTACTACTCCTTCACTCAATGAAGAGCTTACCTCCTGAAGAGAAATCACAAACAATGATTCAGAATTAGAAACTTTTCTCTTTTACCATTTACAATGAATATTAAATTGAGCCTCCTGGAATAACCAATATAAAAATATACAAGACTCAAAATTTAATCTTTTTTGTCAGTAAATATAGTAGGCATAACCCCACTTTTCTTGTACTGGGGAGACAGAATTCCACAACACAGATGTCCAGATATTCACTGATAAAGGGCCAGCAAGTCTTTCACTCCTGAATTCCTTATAATGACTCGTATGGCACACAAAGAATACTAACGTAGCATTCTTTCTATTCTCCCATCATTACGAAAAATATCTCTATCCTAAATCTTTAATGGCTCTTATGACATAAAGAGTGCTAAGGCAGTGTCCTTTCTATCTTTCCCATTATTAGGAAAAGTCTCTCGCTCTTAAATAGGTTTTAATGGCTCTTATCACACACAACGAATCCTGAGGCAACGTACTTTCTATCCCCCCATCATTAGGAAAATGTCTCTATCTACATCTCTTTTAATGGCTCTTACGAAAGACTAAGACAATATTCTTTCTATATCCCATCATTAGGAAAATATCTTTTTCTCCTAAATGCCTTTTAATGATTCTTGCAACACACAACACATTCAGAGGCAGCATTCTTTCTCTCCCACTACCATCAGAAATATTCTCCTGAACCTAACCTGCTTAGCCAGTCGGAGGGTTGCTAAAGCCTTGGAAGTTGCGAGAATGATATACTGCTGGGTGATGTGGTCTTCAATTGGGTGCACAGTGTGGAGCGGTATAAGAGATTCCAAGACCCAACGATGATGAGCACTTGAACAAAACAGGTCACACAAACAACTGACGGACTTCACAACTTCTGCTACGACAGATGCGCACATTCCATTCTGCACATAAAATAATTACAAATATATTAATAATCACTAAGAATTACAGCAAGGCATACCTTATTGCACATAAATATATTCAATTTAAATGTTTCCTTATTAGAATTAACAATAACCTGAGAAGAACTGGTAAGATTCACATTTCTCATTGAACATATTATACAAACCAGTAAACATACCTGAAGTCAGAGCTACATGTAACTCAAAAAACATCCCTGGGGTCGGAGCCAATATAAATATATGTAAGCCAGTGAGCATAAACGAGGTTCAGAGCAACTAAGTACACATACCAGGGTTAGAGCAAATATGAAAATACATACCTCAGTATATATACCTGAGGTAGGAGCCACATGTAACTCAGTATATATACCTGGGTGTGAGCCAAAATTAAGATATGTAACTCAGTAAACATACCTGAGGTCAGAACTGCATGCAACTCAGTAAACATACCTGGGGTCGGAGCCATGATGAGTACAAATAATGCAGAAAATGAAGACAGGACTGGACATCCAAACCACAGCTGGCAAGCTGACGCTCCCTTATCTCATATTCATAGCAACCTTAACAACAGAGAATATAATTTGTTACACACAGTAACATAAAGGAGATTAGTTTATTCTCATAAAAGGTATTTATTATGATGTCAAACAGAATTTATCTTAAATAAGATGCTGATATACTCTACATTACCTTAAATTTATTAACACAATATATGCAATATAACTGGGGGCCGTGGTAGCTCAATTGTAGAGAGTGCTAGTCATGAAGTGACTAATACAAAATCGATTCCACTGCAGGGGGTTGAGGAAGACATCCATCCATAATTCCCCAGTTCCAACATGTCAGTGTCCACCCCTATTCGAATGCGGACAGGCTTGTCACTTCCTAACTTATGCACTCTACCACTGAGCTACAGAAGCCCCCTTTTCATTCATATATATATGAGGCACCTAGTACTATTCTGGGATAAATGCCAAAACTACAAAATAGCAGAATATTCAGTTAAAGTTTTGCAACTTTAAAACTTTGATATTTCGGTTATATTGATGCATTACTAGCAACTTTAAAACTTGGATATCTCATCAGCCGCTCATGTTATTTTGATGGTACAATTAAAAAAAAACATCAAAACAATATGAGCAGCAACTTTAGAACTCCTAATGTTAGTTGATATCTTTTTCAATTGTAACATCCAAATAAAATGAGTTGCTATCAAGATATCAAATTTTAAAGTTGCAAAATTTAAATGCATTTTCTGGCACTATAGTGTTTTGGCAAGGAGCCCAGTATAGAACTACGTCTTTCATATAGTTCATATTCCAACCTGTATGTAACACTGTGTCCGGAGATTCAGGCGGTTCTGCATGGCTGTTCAACGCAGTCACTAAGTATTCCACGGACACTTGTCCAAGCTGGTAAGAAGACTGTCGAGGACCTCCCCTTATGAGGTGTTGAACCTCCCGTAGTCTCTCGTGAAGTCGGGACATGATCTCTTGAAGTTTTTTCCCACATCTGGTTAAAGAAATGTCACTCTTTAACATGTAATGTCAAAATATTTACTTAATTAGCATGCTATTGTATATATGCATGCTTGTGTCTGTGTGTGCATGCATGCGAGTGTATGAACCATTCTGTCTAGGCAACTTTCAATATCCTGCAACTTACTTAGAAGTTAGATAAGATGGAGGTTTGTCTTTGGGCAGGCTAAGTAAATGCCCACTATGAGGGTTTCCAGGCATTGGCAGCAGGAGGGTCTGAATCAGTAGAGCTGTAATGCCTCGAACAGCCAGTGATAAACTCTGTAGAGGATTGATTCAGTGTCACTACAATACCACAGATGTATTACACAAATTACATAATAATAATAATAACAGTAATTATACACAACTCTCATAAGACAGTGTAATGAATAAACAGCTACAATAATGTATGCTATAATTCTGTGAGCATCATTTTCTATACCTTCAATCGTACCATAAAATATTGCAGTTTTGTGTCACAATTAGTCCCCATTTGAAAGGGGACAAGTTGGAACTACAAGGAGATTAAGGCTGGACGCCTTTCCTTATGCCCTACTACAGGATCGAATCCATGTTTGTCAGGCTTGTCACCTCCCGACATGCATGCTCAACCACTGAACTAAAGTGGCCCTAAATCATACTATAAAATGAAACTTTATTTCTCTCTCTTTTCATCTATGACAAATATAGCATAAAATCTGATATTTTTTCTACGTTTATGTGTCACTATTAACCCCACTGTTGGGTGGACACAGACTGGACCAAGGATATTAAAGTTGGATGCCCTTCCCATTTCCCCCGAGGTGGGCTCGAACATGAATTTGTTACTTTCTGAGTCAAGGGCTCTAATCACTGCACAACCACGATCCTCTTTCTGTTTTATGTGTTACTACGAATCCCAATTTGAATGGGGGTGGACAGAGACAAGTTGAAGCTGGGGAATTAAGGGAGGATGTCCTTCCTAACACCTCAAGGTTAGCTTGTATGCTCAAACAAGTAGTTATCCAAAACTCCCCCACAAATTTCACTTTGAATCAAATGTACTTTGCATATAAAAATACATACAGACTGTTATCAAAAGACTGTCAGCATGTTTGTGAATGAAATGGCACGCACCAGATTAATGAAAGGAAGTTCTTCTGTTGGTGTATTTTCACTTGGCGTAGAGTTCAACACGGAGAGAAGAGCCATCCAAGTTTCCTCAAACTGTTGACGCCCTGTCCAGCCAAACAACTGCATTCTGTTGCATAACAAAATGACAACATTTGTATCCTTTTTTATTTTTTTAAGGTGTTATTGTTAGTCCCCACATAGGGATGGATACAAATGGACTGAAGCTGGGGAATTAAGACTGGATACCCTTCCTATTGCCTGGCTACGGGTTCAAGTGTGGGTCCATCACCTTCCAATTCGAGCATTCTACCACTATGCTACAGTGATAGAAATATTCATCATTGTAATTATGATATCCAGTCTCTGATCTACCTGGTTCAATAAGGTTTATGGTTTATTTTTCAGTTTAATGTCTTTATTTATCCCCATTTGGATGGGGGTAGCCATCTACTTCACTAGGGTATAAGCAAATAATAACACAAGTTACATTTGTTGCCTAGGGTCCCTCAATACAAAATAAAAACAATAATTCAGAGATATGCGCCACTGAGTGCCCATATATTTGATTGCAATTTATTTCCGATTTTATTCACATACTGCTTTTATAAAAAAAAATAATTTTTGCAAAAATATACTCAAATGTTGAGAAAAAATTATAAAAGGCATTAATAATTAGCAATAACTGAAAACAGCATTCTAAACCATCAATGAAAACACACATACACACACACCTACCAAAAGGCAGCTACTGCTCCACAGACAAGGAGGAAATTTGTAAAGATCAATTTCAGATTTATTATAAACAATGAATCCAGCTCATAAGTACCCTAGCACATGAGATAATGCAGGACTCTCCGAGTTATGACGTACTCAACTTATAACAATTTGACTATACAGCATAACCACGACCAAGACCAAGAATATTTACTGCTTTTTCTGGCCATAACGAAAACATAGCCTTTAAATATTACCAAAATCATAATCAGTGGGAACATCTCACAGAAAAAAACGTATGAATTTCTTCAAATAGCTTAGTTCTGAAAAGATATCACATAAAAATTTGAAAAATTTCAATAAAATACTAATAAAATATAAATATAAGAGTTAAAGTGAAAACAGCCTTACCTATAAATGAATTGCTTCAAGACATCAGTCTCCTGCAGAAGTTCTACAGGAATAGGCGGTAAATTTGTACCATGGTCTCCCGTGAACTGAGGGCTCCAGCCAAGGGTCCATATATCGGGAGGTATTCTGACTACACCATTCACAACTGGCATTCTTCCAAGACCCATTATAATTCCTCTGAAAGCATACAAATGAGCAAACTTAAAACACATGCTGCAAGGAAACTGCAAAATATATCAAGGATATTGTAAGATCATGTCAAAGTAAACTATTTTCTGTTTGTAAATTGTCTGTTCAGTTGTGGTAACATTGATGACCTCATTAGAATATGGTGTCATGCTGGAAAGACAACTTGATTATGCATATCCAAAGAGCAAGTAAATCTACTATTACAACTCCTTGCCTACTTAACCTGTGGGTGACCACAAGCAGAGTGGTGAGTGGGCATTGTACCAGCTCTTTATCCCCTAGGAGTTGAGAGGAGTGATCGAGGTACATTAGATTTTGGTGAATGCATGTGCTTTTACTCAGCCACCCCCTTACAAGGGAGATTGTGGGTATTAACTATGTACATATAACAACTATATGCCATATTTACCTGATGGGAAGAGCAATACAAGAAGGGAGATCCTTCAAATGTGCTGCTTCCAACCAGATGATTAATTGCATCAACCTTCTACATGCCACAAGGGGACTACTCTCACCTCCATTCAAACATTGGTTCAGTATTGTCGGCAAACTGAAAACAGAAAAGTACATTAAGGTAATATATGACTAAAAGGTGCATAACGTTAACAGTAACAATCCAGTCTTAATCCATTTGAGCCAATATATCAGTGTCCACTCCTCATTCATATGGGAACTGATAGTAACACATAAAACAGCAAACAACATTCAAAGCACCAGTGGGACCGTGGATTGACCCAAAAAGTGACAAACTTGTGTTGAAGCCCACTATGGGAGTGTTAGGAAGGCATCTTACCTAAGTTCTCCAGCCAAGACCTGTCTGTGTCTGCCCACAATCAATCAAATGGGGAATAAGAGTGACAAATAAAAAGGCAAAACAAACACGAAAAGCATCTTAAAATGCCAAAAGAAACAAACATTAAAAGCAGCCATAATACATACCTTGGTAAAGCTCGAGGTTTGATTAAGTAAGAGGCTGAGGCGTGAAGAGCAGAAACCATAGAACATACATACGACACATGATCCGACAAGCCCAAGAGGCCAGACAATGTGCTGCAACGCAACACTGCATCAACACAAGATAAACACAAGCTGGCGACCTCAATGCTCACACTGCCTAACCACACTTGCCAATGAAGATACTGAAAAAAAAAGGTAAAGCCATACCATAACAAACTTTTGATGGAATATTCAAATATTTCCAAAAATTTCTTCCGAATCATCTACTTCCAACTGTCAGAATTTGAACCTGGGACCTATAAAACAGAAATCCACAGCTTGGTACGCTGAGCCAAAGAGGTCTCTTAAATTTCTTTTAAATCTTCTACTTCCAACTGTCAGGATTCGAAACTGGAACTGGTAGAAGAGGAGTCTGCAGCTTAGACTGCTGAGCCACAGAGGTCTTTAAAGACAGTTTGCTATCTTTTAGAGACCTCTGTGGATCAACACAATACGATGTGAACTCCTGTTCTACAGGTCCAGGGCTCGAATCCCAAGAATAGGAGATAGAACATTTGAAAAAAATAACTGATATATTTTTATAACCATGAAGCCAGAATGGTATCCACAATTGAATTAATAGAGGATTCAGCAGAACTTCATCATGCTGATGTAATAAATATTTACTTAAATAAAAAGTATATCACTGGAAATGCCTCCTAAGGCCTTCCAACAATTTTATGGATGTTCAACACATATTATAGAAAATTTCAAGAATCTAAAATGCATTAAAACTATGATATTGTGTAGTTATAAAAATTAACCCACGAGATAATGTATATATAATAAATGATAGGAAAAAACAAAATACACAGCCATGAATACATGTGCAGATCCTTCTTACTTCCATGGCCAACAGAGAAAACCGTAATATGTGTTCTGAATTTTCAGGAAGCACTTGTCCACCCCAAGGTAATCTGGTCATAGCTGTAAGGTACTCAACAACTGCAGGAGCCAATGTATCTACAATGTTTCCTATGCCGTCGTCGCCAGAGAGCAACTTGCAGACTCGTTCGCTGTACTTATTACCTCCACCTGTAAGACAGACATTATGAATCTCGTGGACTCTGCTTGTGTTTTGAGACAAAACTATCATCAGCTGGTCTTTGGAACCTTTCCAGAATTAAAAAAGCCATAATCCTTTTTACACTGAGTGGGACTGAGTCAAAGCCAAAAACTTGACTCTTTGTGGGTGGAAAATACAGAGAAGGGGATTTCAAGTCTTCTCTCTTCAACGAATTTAGTTGGTTTTTATGGCACACAGGGGAACACGGAGAAAGTGTTCTTGCCCCCACCTCAGGGTCTTCTATCAAAACTAGCTTCTGCTTTTCTTGTGTTTCTGATGACTGTTCTAAAATAAATACTTAAGAGTTAAGACCTCTTTCTCCAAAAGGAAAAACTGGGGTAACCAAGTTGTAAACACACACATTCATGTACAATCAAACATATGATGCAGGACTGCACTGTATGCAATCACATAAGTCAACAACACAACATATAATCATTAAGAGCTCTCAGTAGGAAAACTTGGAATCAGCAGTGGACTACCTCGGGGACTCTGAGCTGTTTGAAGTAATATAAGCAAACCTGGGCGCCACTAGTTGTCTTTAATAATTAGTTAGTTTTTTGTCCTGCTATAATACAAGTTAAATTAACATATTAACCCTCTCGCACACCATAAGTTTCAATAAGTTTTCTTCTCTGTGCTCATTTGTGATATCCTGTCTCTGGCCGGCAGATTTTTGCGTGCCGAGATTGTTTCTCAGCTATTTCCTCCCCCAAACCTACAATTATCATTATGTACAGTATAGAAGTGACTTCGTAATTTGTTGTAGTTTTTCATGAATCAATAAAAAGAGAGACATAATAATTCATAGGACCATTTATGGACATGGAATTAAGTGCGCATAAAGAGACGAACAGTCTGAGTGATGAGTGAGGGAGATGGAAACTGCATTTGTTTTATGCCTCACCCTCAATGCCACATCAGTGGAGAGGGTTGCTAATTAGTTCACTCAAGAGAGAGTGAGGAAAATTATGCTCAACCAAAAGATGACGCCATTAGCATGAATGAAACTATCTAAAATTAATATTTTCGTTCAAATGGACGCCAATGGCATCAAGGCGCACTTAGGCCCTAAAAATACATATACGCCATTGGGGTCAATGTGCACGATAGGGTTAAATAAAAACTACCTTTAAGATTCCGATGAACTGACATTTAAAGGAAACAGGCATTCACATCTTTCTTATGAGACAGCTGTTAAGCATACATGGTTCCTTCATGTGAGATATCAGTTTGGCATGCAATGTTCCTTAAAATCTAGTTGCTCTTTTAAATATTGCATACATATATTCTCTCCCTTCATTAAGGATTAACAAGAAGTACTGTTGCCACTATATGTGTCACAAATAGTCCCCATATGAATGAGGGTAAGCAAACAGCTTGAAGCTTTGGGATTAAGGTTGAATGCTCTTACTAACATAATGCGGCAGGATCAAACCTGTGTTTGTCGGGCTCTTTGCTTTTCAAACAGCGCCGTCTACAACTAACCTACCATGGCCCCAGGGATTAACAAAAACTTACCTAGACCCAGAGTGGCAACGTGTCTATTGTAGATCTACCCTACGGAGCTGCAAATCAAAAGAGGACGTCAACAACTCAGAAGAGTAGTATCAGAGGCCAAGAAGCCGCAACCAACTCACGCTACTCACTCAGTATCCTGAGTAAGTGCCCTTTCAAACCTCAGACTGTCACGGGCCACAAGCTCTCGACTGATTACTCAAAGTTGCGAACATTACCACTTTGCCATGGTGACCAGAAAAACACCAAGAAGTTACCTGGAGTAAACACATGATGAGGTCTTGGAAGGGATCCAGAGACTTGCGCAAGATGCTGAAGAAGAATGACTTTGCTGGCTGTGTAAAGAGGTACTTCTCCTGTCCCACTCCCACTGCTGCCTTCTTCACTATCCCCTGTTTCAACTGAACTGTTGCATTCTCCCCAATCCCTATTAGCCTGGAGAGGAAAACAGATGGATATGAACATTTAGAAAGACAGCAAATACTAATGATTTTGGAAATATAATACAAGGCCAAAATCAGCATATCAATTTAAAGACAGAGACATTTAATATATATGCAAATATCTTTCAATATTTCTGATAAACAACAGTAATGCAGTAAAATGAAATTATTAAAATTTTTACATCAAAAGTAAAAATTTTCCACATCTAATTTCAAATGCTGTAACTATTCAAAATAAACTGCAACTTTTGTGTGGCACTCTGACAATTCAACTCTAACTATACCTGTAAAGTGGTGCTAAGACCCAGTCTTAGGGTAAAGGTAAGGAGAGCCGTGTTGAAGGACTTCCCAGACATGATATTGATGATTTCAGAATATTCCAACTGGCTCAGTAGCTGACTACACTCCAAACCACCACCTTCTCCACGCTGACATCTAACAGGATGAGTAAGTACTTAATGATTCAGTATTTTTTGCTTACTTTTTTCTATGAGTATGACCCAGGGACGGGCAAAATAAATTGCCCTCACCGAGCCAAGGCACCAAGAAAATTTTAAGAAAATGTAGCAGCTTAAGGACAAGGCAGAAATAAGATGAGGAAGGAAGCAAAGAGAAACAAATATGGGAAGTGTTATGACTTGCCATGTGTGAACGGACAATAAAAGATATGTAATGAATACATCAGAATATTCGATGTAGAAGTAAGCATAGGAAAAGAAGCGTAACTGATGGAATATTCAACATTGAGTGTCTTAGATAGTCCTATTCAAGTCCAAAAGACCTTCAATTGTAGTATTTCACTGAAGCTAACAGAACAGCTACAAGGAAAAAAAATCAGGAGGGAGCTGGGTGCATCACAATCAATAGGCTGTCAGAGAATATTAATAAATTAGAAGCAGTATAAACAATCAATAAGAAAGTGATAGTGCATTTTGTAACAACTGAGTAGCTGCTAACATAATACAGACATTTCAAGGAGTACACACCTATTTCTAACAAGTGCCAGGTACCAATTTAAGTCTAAACGTTTGACAGACAATGGCGAGTTGTGCAACTGATTAGCTGCTGAAACATCAGTGACCTGGGGGACGCTGACGCCATGAATTTGACTAATGGCACGCTGTAGCAACGCATAAAGCTGTCCATACCTGTCAGTTTAAAATAACATAATTAATCAAAATCATTCAAATTAAAAAGAAGTATATTATATTGACCATTCTGAGTCACAATTAGTCCTCATGCAAATGGGAGTGGATGAAGATATTTCTACATCATGTAGGTAACATAATAAAGATGTGTTAGATCATAATATATTTTTCTTATCCTAAAGACACATGATGCAAGTGTGCACATTTCTTGAAATGTTGGAAACATCCATAACTTGCTGCATAGTAATAGTAGACTGCATAGGCACTGCACTTTTCACATGTTCGCATATCTGGATGTTTGTATGTCAGAAGTTTGCAAGTCAAGGAGCGTCTGTATATGCAATATTGCAAAAGTTTAATGCATGCACCAAGTTTCAATAGAAAACATGATAGAATGTGGCAATAGTGTGATAATATCAACATTACTAAGTTGCTGTTTGCCATTTTATGTCACTGCTAGTCCCATTATGGGGTGGACAAAGACAAGCTGGAGCAGGGGTATTAAGGCTGGATACCCTTTTTAACACCCCGCTGTAGGCTTTGACGTGGGTCTCTCACTCCCTGAATCGAGAGCCCTAACCACTAAGCTACCCAGTTCTCATCCAGTGGTGTAACGTAATTATATAAAGTTAAGGCTTATTATATAAAATTAATAGAATTATATAAAATTAATCACAATAAATAAAATGTTCTAATTGGTAATAAATTCATTTTACATATCAAATTGTGATACTATAGCAAAGACACCTCAAAGTTACAAAGATTTTAACTAATATTATACTATAAATACACATATACAATGGTCGCAATTTCCCTTGTAAGAGGGATAGCCAAGTCAAAGCACACACATTTACCAAAAGCTAATATATCAGAGCACTCCTCTTAGCTCCTTGGGAACAAAAGGCTGCCAAAAGGAGCTAAGAGGAGTCATCAAGGTATATTAGCATCTGGTGAATGTGTACACTGACTCGCCCATTCCCCTTACGATGGGAATTGCAACCACCATATATGTATGTTTAATGTCTAATATTACTGAAAAGCTTTAAATTACTCAGAAAATCATTAGAAATAATAAGTTCTCTACTCATACAGCAAAAGAATATATTGTTTTCTTGATCATACCTTTTATCTAATTTGTTTTCCTTCATATATTTGAGAAGTTTCGTGATGTCTTCTAAAGGTAGTTGAATGGCCACTTGCCCCGGAGGCATTGCTAAAAGGAGGTGCAGTCTTCGTGTAGCTAATGCGCAGGCCGTTCGTGTCACGACCAGGAACGAGGATGCTAGTAATCTCTCGATCAAAAAGGTGATTAATGCACCAGATTGAGTTATGTGCACCCCTGACACTAATGATATGATGTGACCCCCGTACTCTGCCTGAGAGTAAACAAAAAAAAACATTCACTATGATTCATTATCTAATTTTATTAAGCACACTCTGATGCTGAATTTTTAAAATTAAAGTGAAATAATGTCTGTGTTCCAATACTGACTTGTACCATATTATATTATTTCATTGTTTTTTATAATCTCATTCTCTTTTCCTCAACAAGTTGCTTCCCAAGCTGAAGCCAACCATTTTATAGCGCTTGATTTTTTCAACTGCAGAAATTGCTTGGCTCACAATACAGTAATGATAAAATTAATAATAATAATAATAATAATAATATAATAATAATAATAATAATAATAATAATAACAATAATAATAGTAATGATAATAACAATAATAATAATAATAATAATCATGATGGTAGAAGCACAGGAGTACATCATGTACAGTACATACACACACCTTCTGCACATGATCACAACGTGCGTGGATTGCTTGAATGAGCAGGGCAGATGCTGCTGGGGAGGCGTGGATGGATTGAATAAGCATGTGGATCGGTGGCTCCATATGTAGAATAACAACATCGCTTATGTGCTGCACAACAAGCCACGTAAGCCACTCGCCTTCTTGCATGTGACGAACCTAATAACAATAACGGAAAGTAATATGATATAATATGACATTATATAAAATAATATGAAAACTAAAGCACAGGTTATTAATGAAAAGAAAATTATCAACAACATTATGAAGCAATTTATTTCCCATTTTATATGTCACTATCAACCCCCATTTTAATGGGGCTGGACACAGGCAGGTGTGAGCAGGAGAATCAAGGCTGGATGCTCCGCCTCACTCTCACTGGTGGGCTCAATTGCAGTCAGCCACTTCTTTACTCGTGTGCTCTGACCACTATGCTCCTGCAGTCCCCTAGGACATGCAGGGAATATAGGTGCAGAATTCTTTCCCCAATACCACAAGCAACAGAGATGTAGTTATCTTGGCAGGGTGGTAGTGTAAGTGACTTTGATTCATCCCGTTGTCGGTTTGAGATCCGCCTTAGTTTGAGAATTGAATGGGCATTCACTCAGGGTAATTGTCACTCTGATAAAACCAAAGTCCTTTAAAAAGGAGGAACCGTCCCAGCCCTAATAAAAAAAGGGAGTCTGTGACGTAAAACCTGATCATACCACAAGGGAGAGAGATGCATTAAATAGATATAAAATTGGTCTGCATACTTACAACAAATTCTGAGAACACCAGAAGACCGCATCTCCTCATGAATTCAAGGGAAAGACAACTTGATGGTCCGCTTCCCTCACTCGCCACTGGGTTACTGTAACATCATATACAAGACACAAATGAAATGGAGTGAAAAGTCATATATGGATTATCAAAACCTATGTGTTCATAGAGCATTTGTTGTTTACCGTTTTTTGGGGCACTAATAATCCCCATTATGGGGGTGGAGACAGACAGGTTGGAGCAGGGGACGTTCTTCCAAATGCTCCTCAATAATGAAAAGTGCTATATGGGGTATTTAAAGCCTCTATATTCATAGAACGTTTGTTGCTTGCCGTTTCTTGAGTCACTAATAATCCCCATTATGAGAGTGGACACAGAAAGGTTGAAGCTAGGGAATTAGGGCAAGATGCCCTTCCTAAAGCCCCTCAATCACGGTTTTGTTATTCCCCTATCTGAGTAGTCTAACTATTGCAGTATTGCAGTCCACTAGCAAGTAATATTTATAAAAACGAAAAAACTACCAAGATATCTTGTATACAAATTAAATATTACCTAAGAAAATTATAAAGAATATACAAGATAACAACAACACACAGAGATAATCATAGACTTGCCTGATACTTGTCACTGCCTTTCTTTGGCAAGTTCTTAGTACCCTAGTCCAGAGATTTTGCGATGTGAGGTCGAGACAAGTCAGCAATTTGCACCAGAGAAGCGTGAGGGAAGGATACCATCCGGAGACAAATAGAAGGGCCTCGTTTATCTCTTCCATTAACTCGCTCTCGTTGCTACAGATGTCCTTTAAGGATCCAATCACATCTCTCCATTGACCTATTTTGGGAAAATATTGTATATACTACTAATATATGACTTTATATGTATAAAACGAGAAACATATTTTTGTCCAAGGTCAGGATTCGAACTTAGGTCACAACCAATGGTGGTACAGGTGGTAACACTTTGGTACACTGATTATGTGTCCTAGGTTCGAACACCAGCCACGGGCAAAAATATATTACATGCTTTCACATATAATAATCTATGTATTTAATCATTGTGTAATTAAGGTTTCAATAATTACTCATCTTGATTAATACTGACAACAGTTCTGAGTAATTCATAAGCAAATAAACTCAACTTCTCTTTTCCAAAATGCGTTTCTTATGCAGAATGTAAAGGAGCTTGCTAAAGCTAGGAAGGTCACAAAAACTAAACAAAGTGTTTGACATTTTATGTTTTGCAATTAGACCACATTCGAATGAGGATGGCCTCAGACAGGTTGGAGCTGGGGGATGAAGGCTGGAGGCCCTTCCTGCCCCCCCATGGTGAGCACAAATACAGGTTTGTCACATCTCAAGTCGAGAGCTCTAATCACTGCACAATGGAGGCAAAGAGGATTTCATCATAACATAATCATCTATACCTTTTCTGTTATTTGCTTTGTGCAAGGAAACATTTCAGGGAGGATGGGATTGACAGCCATTCGCTTCCCTTCCCATGTGCATCAGTTCTTACAGTTCTTAATTATCACAAGATAATTAAGAAAATATTTTCTCATGCATAAAATCCATGAACGCCTTTATAAGGATGGTAGCGGGAAAATAGAAAGATAGGGATTCCTAGTCCCTTTGCTTCATCCCATTTAATTGACTCTTGCGACATGCAGAGGAATACGGAGGAGGTATTCTGCCATTAAATTTACCTGAGACTGTCAGATGAAGTAGTGAGAGTAAGAGATGATGAGACAGATGAACCAGTAAGTCAGGTGAGTGCACCATCGCCTTCAGATCTGATGAGCTCCCACTGTTTAACAGCGAGAGACGCACGCTGCGAATTTCACTTATGCTGACCCTTATGACTTCCAGTAGGAACCTGTGAAAAAGAACATAAGTACAAAAATATTTTATTTCATACATATCACCCTGCATCGATTACACCGAATATGCCAACGTATTTGATACAAATATCTTACTATCTCTTCACGTTTGACAAGTCACACACTCCTCATCTCAGTTTCTCTATACTATCTCATTTTCATGGTGCCCCGGCCTGATGACGGCAATATTTTTTTGTCCATCCTGGTGTAACACTCATAAAAAAAAATTACTCTTCCATCACACCACGCACCCTCATATCCTCCTTCACCACATCCATAATCCTCCTCAATGGCCTACCTCTTCCTCTCCTTCCTGTCACCTCTATCCTCATCATCTTTCTCTCATCATATCTATCATCCCTCATACCACATGCCCAACCCATCTCAGTCTCACCTCTCTCACCATGTCACAGAACCAACCTACCTGTGCTGTCTGCACCAGCAAATATAAAATAAAAATGCAACAACTAAATACACACCTTGCCATTGCTACTTGGGGCTGTGTCTCTGGCTGTGTCACATTGAGGGGATCTCTAAAGTTTGCTGAAGAATCTGAAGACTGCTGAGAAAGAGACTCCGGCGCAGGCGTAGCTTCCGCCGCAGAATCTGCCGACACATCACTATGTACATAATCCATGCTCAGTCCTAGCTCTTCTAAGCGTGCGAGCACTAGCTCAGGTGTGGAATGTGCGATTAGAGTGCGCAGCAAGAGCAAAACACTGCCAACCCAGCGCTCAACACCTACAGTGCTTTCCTGTAAATAAAACTCAGATATGAAAAAATACAATGGGATCTACACTGTATAATATCATATACACTGTATAATATCATATACCCACATCACCAACACCTTTGCAATGTTTATGTGAGATATCAAGTGTTAAGAGTTGTTTTAATATTTCTTGATGTGTGTAAGGCTTTTCTGCCATGTAGTGTAGTGGGTCAAGTTGGCTTGCGGAGGCGGCAGCAAGTACCTATGTGCCTTTCATATTAAAGTGGTCTTTGACTTTGAGGACTTCTGTTTCTGAATGTAAGTGCTCTGTAGGTGTAGTAGCTGTGCAGTCTGTGATTATTTTAAGGGATTTGTTTTGTATAGTCTGTAGGGCATTGTGGTGTGTTTAAGCGAGGCTAGATTCTCAGGCAAGGCTTGAATATTCCATTCCCACACTGGATGGATTTTATACTCACAAGCTCACAAGGAGAAGTAAACAAAGCCTTCAGAAGACAGTCTACAGGTCGATACACACTGGGACAAACACCATTCATTACCTCCTCTACAGCTGCCAAGGATTCCTGTGGGCAATGGAAGAATTACAATCTAAAAACGGATTTTTTCCTACCATGACACTAAATCCTGTTACATGTCTGTGACCACCCCCCATTGAATAAGAACTAATTGTGATACATTAAAAGACAATCAACAACAAAATTTTAATTTTTAATACTATACAATGTGTGCAAAATACTTACTTGTGAATCCAGATTGACTTGTAACTTGGACAATAATGGCAATAACGTGTCAATAACCTGACGGGACAGTTTCCTCCAACGTTCCCTATTGGTTTCCATCGTGGCACCCAATATCAGTGAGATAAGGTGAAGAACCTAGAATCACAGAATATTTCATTCTCTCTCTCTCTGTAGGTATATCATCTATACATGCCTAATAGCTTCATAGTGTCTATCTCTCTTTCTGCAAATAACTAATCTTTAGATGCCTAATAGCTTCATAGCATTGTTGGCATTACTCTTAAGTCTTCTACTAGTGAGTATGACATTATATCTCTTTAAAATGGGAGTGGCTGAGTCAAAGCAAAGAACTTGATTCTGTGGGAAGAAAATATAAAGGATGGGATTCTAAGTCCCCTAACTCCACCCATTTATTCGACTTTTCCAACATGTAAAGGAATGCTACAGAAGAATTCTTACTCCCCCGTGAGGGGACAAATTTCTTACATACCTGATGATAATGAGCGAGTCTTAGAAGCATTGAGCACAAAACCTCTCGCTGAGTGTCAAGTTCCCGCTGATCAGCCGAACTGGTTGTGCTGCGAACCAAAAACAGGTCCTCCACAAGGGGTTGTAGGGCCCGTATGCCTAAGAAACAAAACAAAAACAAAGTCGTGAAAAGACAAATACCAAAATATTATTCCAAACCAAAACAAGATCATGAAAAACAAACACCAAAATATTAAATCATTGCAAAGTAAATATGTTTTCTCTTTTATGTTACTCTTGATCCCATAATGAGGGTGGACAAAGACTGGACCTTGGGAATCAAGGCTGGATGACCTTCCTGACACCCCGTGGTGGGCTCAAATGTGGGTCTGCCACTTCCCGAGTCTGAGGCAAGGTAACTGTTAAAAAGCTTTCTGTTAAAATTTACACAGCATCAGCTAAAAAATTTCTTTTCAAACATGAAATCAATGGCAAATAGGACAAAAATCGAGTTAAGATTCCTTAGCTTACATTACATTATATCCAAAAAAGGGGACAAAAGTAGCGCAGTGGTTAGAGTGCCAGACTCAGAACGTGACAAATCTGCATTCAAGCCCACTGCAGGGTTTTAGGAAGGGCATCCAGTTTTAATTCCCTAAGCTTCCAACCTGTCTGTGTCTACCTTCATTTGAAAGGTGATTAATAATGCCACATAAAATGGCAAACAACAATATACTGCACTTAATACAGCACATATTCAATGGCTACAAGCCTCCATGTAAGGGGGTTGACCAAGTCAAGGCACACACACACACCCACCAGATACCAAAACTACCTCAATCACTCCTCTTAGCTCCTTTGGGTTAAAGGGCTGCAAACAACAACTACAACAATTATACCCAAAATAAATTCTATACTGAAAGTATGACTAAGACGAAAACATACTCACAGTGTGAAAGAGGAGGTTGGCCGCTGGCCATGAGGCCATCACAAAGCTGAATGATCTTGGGGACACCGATGATGCTCTTGCTATGATGACGCTCGTACGACAGCAGCACCAAAAACCTAAACATCGAAGGGATCAGCTCTTCCGCTTGTCTGAAATTGAGATTAAATTGAATACCTTCTCTGTGTTTCCCTGTGTGTTACAAAAAGTCAACTAAATGGGGCAAAGGGAGGGTCTGGAAATAAAGTGAATATCTTCTTAGTGTTCCTCTGTGTTGCAAAAATTCGACTATATGGGGCAAGGTGAGGGGACTGGGAATCACCTCCACTGTATTTTCCTTCTGCAAAGAGTCAAGTTTTTTGCTTTGATTCAACCATCCACCTTCTAAGGGAATTGTGAGTTTTGAAACAGTACATATAGAGGTTTATATATAAAACCATAATCTCCCTTATCAGGGGGATGGCTGAATCGAAGCTAAAAACTTGACTCATTGGGGGGGACAAAGAATAAAAGAGATTCTCAGTCCTCTTGCTCTGCCCCAATAAGCTGACTTTTACAACACGCAGGGAATATGGAGGAGGTATTCTCAATACCCACCAGGGTGATATATTATTGGTAAAAGAAGTTGATATGCTGATTTTACACATAAATATATGTTATATATATAAAATAATTAGAGTCTATGCTATATCTGGTTAGGTTATATGACTTGCATTGTAAATAGAAATAACCCTAGGCCAACTTCTTTACAAGATCCAACAAAATTTGCATATCCAAAACACACAACATAAATAAGAAAATAACTAAATAAATAAATTTAAGTAAACGTTATTCTCTGCTTACATAATTTGTCCCTCTTCAATATATTCAAATTTATTTACAAAATTTGCATATCTAAATCACAAAATATATACAGATGCTCCCCTACTTACAGACAACCAAATTATTAACATTTGCTGACACGAACAAAACCCTACTCATCATCTACTCATGTATCAATGTCTGTATTACTGTACTGTACTGTATTAATACATTATCATTACAGTATCAAAATTAATGATTACTGTATACTTTGTTTTATGTAGTACTTAAGTGTCTTTGGCCTAAGTACTGTACAATACAGCATATGTATGTAATGTACTGTAATGTACTTTTTTTACCTAAATAGAACTAACTTACAATTCTACATACGAAAGGACTTCTGGAACCTAACTCATTTGTAAGTTGGGGAGTGTCTGTATTCATAAAATTGTTAAATTACACATTATTCACTGCTTACTTAATCTGTCCTTCCTCAATATATTCAAATTGCTTAATTACATAGCCAATAAAGATCTGATCAGAGTCCAGAAGGCAATAATTCACACGAATTTGCACCAAGTGTATCAGAAGCTGCAAAACCGATCTCTGCATGATCACGTCACTTGACACAGTGTACAGCTGAAAAAAAAGGCAAAATTATATTACTGGTGAATATGTGTGCTTTGACTCGCCCATCCCACTTACAAGAATTGCAGCCACAGAATAAGTATGTAAGTACACAAGTTTGGTTTTAATGTAACCCTGGGACAGGCAAAGTAAATTGCCCTCATCGAGTCCAGGTACCATGAATATATTTCAGTAAAAGAAAGAGAGAGGGATACAGTAGGGAGAGTTGTGACTTGTAACGCGAAGGGATAGCAAGAGATGTAGAGATAGGAAAAGAGCCACAACTGAAGAAGACTTAACACTGAGTTGTCCGGGCCAGTCCTATTTAAGTCCAAAAGACCTTGAGTTTTAATACACAAAACGAAAACACTGACATTCCAATATGTCTAAGTTTAAGCTAGGCACCAATACTTTTTTAAAGCAGACCTTCATGCGGACTATATAAAATCATAACTGTAAATAATGCCAGTATTGCAATTGTGAGTTGTATCATTTTATATATTTTCAACTTTTTTCTATCTTCTCTTTCTTCCTTTTCCTCATCATTTTGCTTCTCCTTCTAAAGACACCTGGTTTATAATGCTTTGTTTTTTTCCAGCTGGGCTGCTTGCTTGGCTTATGATAATAATAATAATAAAAATAATAAATTAATAATAATAATAATAATAATAATAATAATAATGTATTTGTAACTTAAAGAACACTTGTTTTACCATTTCATGAGTCGCTATTCAAATAAGGGTCTAAACAAAAAGTTGGAACTGGGGAATAAAGCCCGGATGCCCTACTTAACATTGCAAGGTGGGATAAAAAAGGGTCTGTCACTTCCTGAGTTGAGTGCTCAAGCCACAGTGTTACTGCAGCCCATTAAATCAAAAGAACGCTAAACTTACCCTTAATGCTTTGAATGAGGGTGTACATTGACAAGCTAGAGCTGAGGAGCTTCTGAACGCCCCATGGTGGGATCAAACAAGGGTTTGTCACTTCCCGAGTTGAGTGCTCAAGCCACTGTGCTACTGCAGCCTCTAAATCTAAAAAAACACTAACTTAACTTTAATGCTTTGAAATGGGATGGACACTGACAAGTTGAAGCTAGGGAATAAAGGCTGTTATGTCCTTCCTAACACCCTGTTTTTTGGTGGGATTGAGCAAGGGTTTGCCATTTCCTGACAAAAGAACACTAACTTACCTTTAATGCTTTAATGACTAGAGGCTCAAAAAGTCTTATGTATGAGCTGAGAGATGACTTGTCGTTACTTCTTCCAAGGGTCTTGAAGAGACTGGCACTACCTTTACGATCATTAACCGGGAAACTGAAAGTCAAGTACAAAGGATGAATGATAATTCTTGTTAGTTTTTATGGATCTTGTAAAGGAAAGCAACCCCAAGGTGTTCTAGGGTAATAATTATTTACAAAGCAAGTCACTTATCCTAACCCAACCTATACTAACCTAATCTAACTTAACCTAACAAGTTACGGAGTTAAATAAATTCTGGGAGTTATTACTCACTACGAGATCCTTTCTTTTTTCTTCATTGTAATCTAAAACATGAAGTATCAAAATTTAAATATATAACAACCTAGCGAAGTTATAATAATATCAACCAGTATGTCTCTATGGCATAAAAATTCAATACTGCATATGCTGTAATTTGCATGAAAATATAACTATCAAGGGTAGATAGTTCTCTTATGTTAGTAAAGTGTCCTCTAACAGAAATCATAATGGTTGCCGACAGATCAAAGTGGATGTCTCAAGATCCAAAACACCTTGGCAAAAAAACTAAAATAAAAAGTATTTGTGATGCAAAAATTCATATTAGCCTTCTGGCTAGTACAGTGGTAACGCGCTGGCCTCGCATTCGCGAGGTCGACAGATCGGTTAATCTGTTTACTAGGAAGGTCACTGCTGTGGCTGGACACCACAGTGGGGGGTTGGGGCTTGCACCAGCTGACGCCCGCCAGAGCAGGGGCAATACCTCTGATAGGAGGGCTAAAACCGCAAACTTTAACTTTAACTTTTAACATCAGACATATACTTGTACATACGTATCTGACTATGGCGTTCATTATGTGTGGCTATTAGTCCCCATAATGGGAGTGGACAAATATTGGAAGAGGGGAATCGAGAATGGATGCCCTTTCAAGAGCTCCAATGTGGGGCATTAGGAAGGGCATCCAGCCTTATTTCCCTAGCTCCAGTCTGTCTGTGTCCACCCAAATAATGAATTAATAATAATACATAAAAATCGATTATAAAATTACATCTTACTGGAGGGAAATCACTAATAAACGTAAACATTGCCATGATTCATAGCAGGAGGAAAATAATGATGTGTGCTTTGACTCAGCCACTGCCCTTACAAGGGAGGATTACAGCCATTGTATTTGCATATGTAAACGTGAATATTAATCAAATTTTACTGAACAATAACGATTGAAGCACCTAAAAAGCTGCTGTTTGGCATTTTATGCATCATTATTAATTCCCCATTCAAATGGGGTGGGCCAAGACAGGTTGGAGCTGGGGAATTAAGCCTGGATGCCAATCCTTATGTACTGCTGTAAGCTAATATGTGGGCTCGTCACTTCCCAAGTCGAAGGTTTGGGAAGTGAAACTCCCATGCACTCGCCTTGGGCAGTGCATCACAAGACGGATAATAATTTATGAAGTTGTAAACCAATCCAGAAATAAGAAAAAATAAATAAGAAGTATATGAATAAAATATATAAGAAGTATAAGGACAGAGTCAATCAGAGTAAAAAGTTGTGAAATATAAAGAGGCGCACAGGGAGGCGAACGAACTTAATGTTCCTATTAATATAACTGTATATGGTTTGTGTCCTCTTTTCTTGCTTTCTACTGATCCATGTTCCTCATGTTCCATGTTCCATTAGCTCAATGTTCTCCCTGCTTCATGTTCCCCATGCTCCATGTTCTCCATGCTCCATGTCCTCCATGTACCTCATGCTCCAAGTTGCATGTTTTCCTTGTTCCATGCTCCCCATGCTCTATGTTTCCCATATGATCTCTGTGGCTTGATAGGTTAATGACTCCTTTGCCAAGCCATAGGGCCCAGGTCCAAGAACATTTCATCCTGGTAATGGTAAGTGGGTAAGGCAGAAGATCCTTGCCCATTTACCCTGTGGATGACCTAATCAGGGTGGTGGTAGAGAATATTGGCAGCCCTTTATCCCCAAATAGCAAAGAGGAGTGATTGTGGTATATTAACTTCAGCTTAATGAGTATGCTTTGACTTATATGGGGGAATACACCCAATGAGATATATGTATGTATATATGTGGCACACAAGGTCACAGAAGGAACCAGCTGCATTACATGTTCATATATGCATGTGGTGTGTATGCATGAGTATGTGATATGAGCATAGATATACACAAGCCTGTCCTACAGGTATTCTAAAACAAAAATAATCCACAAAACCAATATTCATTGAGCCTTACAATGGTGATTTTTACTTAATTGAGCAATTACTACCTACAAATACACATGAACCTGTATAATTATGCGTCGTTATTGGTTCCAATTTAAATAGGGGTGGACACAGACGAGTTGGAGCTGGGGAAATAAGGCCGGATGCCATTCCTAATATCCCATAGTGGTGAGCTCAAACAGAGGTCCGTCACTTCCCGAAATGAGCGCCTAAACCCGTTTTACCATGGTACCCATTTACAAAATAAATGACAATTTTCAAGGGCCCCCTGGCAGTGTTATGATATCTGTTTTAAAATATCAAAATTAAAATCGGATGCCATGTGCAGCTACATGCAAGAAAGAAAAAGCTGTCATAATGATTATCATCAGACTAATGATTCCTAGAAAAGATTATGAAGACTCCATAACAAAGTGTGCCTACCTGCATTAGACAGTCCCTGATCTAAATAAACAGTACGGTTGTCTCTCATCTTACGCTGTTAGCTAGTTCCACCTATCCCAATTGCAATAAAAAAAATTGCCTATACTCTGCATATAATCTAATTCCCATCCTCCTGCATACTTTGAATTATGCCTTTTTTAATGAGAGGTACTTAAACCTTATCTAATACAACTTAAATTTATGCAAAACTGTGCTGTATTAATATAATGGATCTTTTAAAAAAAAAAAATTATGAAATTTAATTTTTATTTTCAAAATCGCACTATTAAAAATAATGTAACATGAGGGACAACTGGACCAGATAATGCATGACATTGCATAAGTGCAAAGAAAAAAATCAATGACAGTAGACTTTGCATTATGAGATACAGAAGGTTGCTGCTATCATAGCAAATATTGCAAAAGACCAAAGGTGTACTGATTTTTTGCTACTGAAGATTAAGAGAGTACAAGCCGAGATATATGCTTAAGAATACCAAACATTAGTACATAAGATTAAGACAGAGCAAAGGCTGAAAGATGTCCTTAAGATACATTACTGATGCTAGTATAGGAGAAATATTAGCAAAGGCCAATGCAAAAGAGAAAAAACGACCAAAAAAAACGCTAAAAACGAGAAGAATTACTCAAAAGATAATGACTAATTTGCCTAAAGAATAAACAATAAAGCTCTCTGCACTCTGCATATCATATCTATTAACTTTATAATACCTTAAGTTGAGTCCAAAGCATTCTCTACAATAATACTCAGAACTATAAGAAATATTTATTGAATAAACACTAACCCCAACATCCTCAGTCTTGCAAACAAACAAAATCCAATAATAACATTATTGTTTATAAAAGAAAGTGATTAGAAACAAATTATATGGCAAACAAGATATCTCTGGATACTTTAAATACTGGTTTATTATCAGAGAGAAATACGCTATATATTTTAAACAGGGTTCGAAGACAGCATGTACCAGTTTGTACACAAAGAGAGCAAACAAAGACTTCATACAGTTTTTCTTATTAAAGCCCACCCTGAGTTCTCACATTATTTTCTGCAATCAAACATCGATGAAATTAACATAAGTAAAAGGAAAAAACTTAACAGAGACAATTAACAATAAAATTAGCGTTCCCAACCTTATTGCGTCGTTATCTTGTTGCGATTCAGATATTGCCACTAGGTCGTTTTCCAACTGTGTCATAGGTTGGGTGAAACAGCGATAATGAAGGCTGTACGCATCCAACCCGTCCAAAAATCTCTTGTTATCGGAGCCAGTTGAGTCACTCTGTCCTCGGTTCAGGGCGTCCGAGGATTTGCGATAGACTTGATCAAAAACTGCCTTAATATTTGATCCAAATAAACACTTCAGAAGCTGTAAGAGTAAATAATAATTAAAGGTCTATTTCATCAATATATAACACCCATTATCTCACTTATAAGTGGAGGTAGCTGAGTCAAAGCAAATATCTCACTTTTCCCCCTGTAGTTGACTTTTAAGATATGCTGGGAAACACAGAGGAAGTATTCTTGCCCCCCAAGGGGGAATAGTTTATCTGCATAAGTATAATCCATGCAAACAATAACATTTATGGAGTGGCATACCTAAATAAAAACTGTATAAAGAATTATTGGAAAATGAATGGTTCAGCCATTTCAACTAAAATTTACTTGCAATCTTATAATGAAAATTTCCTAAATTATATCTTAAATTTAAAAAATATAATCCTCATGAGCCCAGTATGAGGATAGACACACGAAGATTGCAGTTAGGGAATTAAGGCTTGACAACCTTCCAAATGCCCCGTGTTGAGCTCGATCGAGGGTCTGTCACTTCCCGAGTCGAGCGCTCTAACCACTGCACTAGTGTGGCAAAAATGGCTTCAACATATACTTATTGCATAAAAGAGAATGTGTTTTGATAAACTGTGTTCTTTACCTGTTGTCCACACTGCACAGTTAAAGTCGGCAGCAGAGACGTGACGACTTTCAAATATTGCAGGAGTTCGTCAGCAAGTCTTCCGAACTCCAACATGGACGAGACTTCTAAAAGCCTTCCCAGGCAAGTCAGAGCGACTCGCAGGAGTCCGCATAATTTCTCTGTTGTATTATCTTCAAGGGAAAGCTGAAAACATATCATAACATTTGAAAAAATTACTTATTCTGATCTATACACAGGTATTATTTGCCATTTCATGTGTTACTATTAATCACTATTTCAATCAGGGTGGACACAGACAAACTGAAGACGGGGAATTAAGGCTGGAAGACCTTCTTAACGCCCTGTGGTGGGCTCGGACCAGGGTAAGTCACTTCCAGAGTCGAGCACTCTAATCACTGTTCTATCTCAGTCCCCTATACTCCGATCTATACATAATACCTGAAGATAACAGAAATATAAATGATGATACTGTACTGCTCCTTTTTTGGTATAGTTGCCTTCAGAGTATATAAGAGCTAACATTAAATAAGATCATGTTCAGTAACTTTTCAAACCATTTTATGTACTGCAATTAGTCCCCATGTAGACACAGACATGTTGGAGCCAGGAACTTTGACTGGGCGTCCTTCCTAATGCGAAGTAGTGAGATTGAACCCACTTTTAATCAGGCTTGTCACTCCCCGGCTTGCATGCTTTACCACTGAGCTACTGCAGCCTCCAAAATTTTGTTCACTAATACGACATGCCAAATGTGAGTGTCAGTGAATGTGTGCATATCAGTGGCAGGATTAGTAAAAGAAGAGGCCAAATTTTGAAGACTTCTTGAATTTATAAGTCAAAAAGGTCAATTTACACGCAGTTGGTGCAGACTGCATAGTAGTGTGTAGGGCACCCTGGGGACTTATTATAAAGATAAGATCATAATGCAGCCTGGGGGGTCTTTATAGGTTTATAAAGACAAGATAAAGACGATTCCTGATGCAAATGTTGCAATTAGATAAATGGAAGGAAGCATAATTTTTTCCAATTATGTAATTTTTACACATATTATGTAATACTATTTGGAAATATGAAAAAAACACAATATGACACTGTAGCAAGACAGAACAAGCATTCCATGGAACAGAAAGACAGAGAGTTACCTTGTAGTTGGCATAGGCATTCTTCAAGACGTCATACATCTTGATGTACTCGGGAAGGTGAGCAAAGGCTCCTACTGTTCCAGGTTTGGAAGATTTTCTCTCTTTGTCTTCCACATCTAAAATTAGATTACGCTAAGTACACATCACAGAAATGAAGAAAAAATATCTACAGTATGATCAGAAGTGATGTGATAAGTTTTATGTCACAGACTTCCTTTTCTACTAAGGATTAGGATGGTGTCTTCATGCGAAGGACTTTGGTTTTGGTAAGTATGACCGTTACCTGAGTAAATGCTCTTTCTAAGCACAGACTGTGGAGGGTCATGAACCCTCGACCTGGCAAATCGAAGTTGCGAGCTCTACCACTGCTCCACAGAGGCCACTGCAGTATGATCAGATGCATAGCTCATAAACTACACTATCACAAATATCAGTATTCAATATCAATATTGGAAAACATGTCAAAGAGGGAGAAAAAGAACAAAGAAAATTAAAAGAAAACAGGCGATAAAAGATGAAGAAAAGCTAAAAAAGATAAAATATGGAAGAAAATAGAACAAAAAAAGAAAAAAACGAAAGGCAAGAAAAAGTTTGATAAGATAAATGGAAATGAACAAAGAAGATATGAAAAGGTAAAAAGAAGAATGGAAAAAGAAAAATTAAATATGAAGTCTTTCAATAACATTTTTGACTCACATTCAATAAAAAATAAGATTTACAATTACCTTTTTCTCCTTTGCCAGGTGAATGAGTTCGATTTTTATCTCCTGTGCTCTCAGCTCTTGTTCTTCTCTGCAAAGAAAGAGAATTTCATTGCAAAAGAGGTTTTAAAGCTTGTGTTAAACAGTTTGGATACAGAAGTGGCGGTTTAATAATGGCATAAAAGAGCAAAGAATATTAAGAATTTGAAAGTTATCAAAACAGTTTGGCCTTAAATAATGTGCGAAGATTACAGCACTCGACTCCGACAAACCCACATTCGAACCCACGGCAGCACTTGGGGAAAGGCATCCAGCCTTAATCCCCCAGCTCCAACTGGTCTATGTCCAATCACATTCAAAGGGATTTAATAGTGACACCAAATCGAAATAAAATTAAAATCTTAATTCGCTAAAATGTAAAGGAAATAACTCATTACAACACAAGACTATAGAAATGCAAAAAATGGAGTCCTTAGTTCTAAGAATTAATACAACAATGAAATATCACTCTACCTTAATGGGCGATATAGCCGCCTGTGGCGTGAGTGGCATTAAAGTTGGACGCGACCCAGGCACAACCTCTTCCAGAACGTGAGTGTACACGCACAACACTCGTAATATATGTTGTACAACGGCGTCTGCTACAGATGACATCTATTACAGAGAAAGAGTTATTATTATTAATATATTTATCATTTTAATTTTTCAATATACTGTCTTCTCAAGTCAGGTAAGGCAGCAGCTACAACCACAATAAAAAAAAGCTGCAAGATTAAAATAATCATAGGGGGAACACCCCTACCTTGCATGTCCCTTTCAGGTGGACCATATAAGCCCTCTGTTCAGGGCTACTCCAGTCGTGAAGCAACACCAGAAGCCAGGATAGGCCTAGTGAGCCAATAGTGGATAATACTTTTAATAAGTTAATGCAACCAAATGTCAATCTAGAAATATGCATTCAATACATCCATGATGGAATTAATCTAGTCATCATACATATATGCGATGTCACCTTAGCTATAAAATATGACAAATACAGTCTATTAATGAACATACCACACTGCATGACCTATAAGAGCGAGATCAGTGGGAGTATGATTTTCACCATTGTTCAATTTTCTTGTTTTCTTTCAATAAGTAGGGACAAATTTTGATTCTCGGAAATAATACAAAAAGAGGCAAATATTGTTAATCACACTTAATCATAGGCAATTATTGTTAATATTTCCTAATTATACTGAATTAATGAAGCATAGTTGTATACCTGAGTGGATGTAAACAGACCCCAGGGTTGTTTGCTTCCTCCTTGAGTATCTTCTTTACCTTGTCTGAGAGCTTCAACAGCTATTCCTGATAAAACAGAAGTCGACATTAATAATTTTAATTATATGGCCGAGTCAAAGCACACACATTCAACAGAAGCCAAATATGCCGCAAACATTCTTAACTCCTTATGGAAACCCTTTATCCCTAAGGAGCTGAGAGAAGCGTTTAATGAATGTTTGGACTCTAGTGATTGTGTGCTCTGACCCACCCATCCCCCTTTCAAAGTGATTCTGCACTATAATACCAAAATTATTACCTACATACACAATGGCCGCAATCTCCCTTGTAAGAAGGGTGGCTGAGTCAAAGCACACATATGCAACAGAGGCTAATATACCACAATTACTCCTTTCAGCTACATGGAGATAAAGGGCTCCACTGTCCCCCCCACTATAATCTGCTTGGATCATCCACAGGGTAAGTGGGCAAAAGCCTTCTGCTGTGAGGCCCCAAAGCTGCAGCTAGTTTATCCCAAAGATGTAATTATAGTTTAACGACTTCCAATGGACTATTCTGGATGACCAAGTATATACAAACATAAAATATGAACCATAAAATATACAGTATATCACAAGATCAACACCCTTACCAGTCAGGATGTTTGAAGCCACAGTCAAGATATTCTGCTGAACCGTCAGGTCTCCGGCAATGGGCGCTTCCCCAGCTAAAGACAGCACAAGCGTAATTAGCCCAATGTGCGAACGACCCTCACTGCAAAGTAAACGACCAAGTGGATCATAAAAAAGTGGCTAGAATTATAGAGTGTTTCAAACAATAATTTCCAAACCACTTGAAAGGGATCGCGATAGAGCAGTGGTTAGGGCACTCAAATCGGAATATGACAGCCCGTGTTGGGCCCAACATGGAGTGCTGGTAAGGACAACCAGCCATAGTTCCCCAGCTCCAACCTGTCTATGTACATCTCCACTCAAACGTGGATTAATGGTGACATAAAATGGCATACATTTCCAAACCATTTTACCGTTATAAGGTATACAAAGCTTCCTAATTATAAAATATTTAATTCCTTTAATAGCCTTGCAAGAAGAGATCATCCATACAACACTGTCCGGTGATATAATGGCATAAACTAATGAATTATACATCATTACCTATCTTTACAATTTCATTACAAAAAATTACCCTGTAACATATTTCTTTTCTACATATCTATATAAATAATACAACCGAATGCTATACATATATATGCTACACCTCTATATCAAAATAAAACAGGAATACCATATACACTGTACTTCATTTCTATGCCTATACATTAAAATAAAACAGGAATACCACTTATTTATCTTCTCTACCGATACATTAATATAAAACTGGAATACCATATATTTCCCTTCTACACCCCAATATTAACAGAAAACTGAAATGTCGTATATTTTTCCTCTACATTTCTACGTTTTTATAGAACTGGAATACTATATATTTCTCTTCTACACCTCTATATTAACATAAAGCTGGCATGCAATATACAGGTATATCCCTTCTACACCCCCATATCAAAATAAAATTGGAATACCACAAATTTTTCTTCTACAACTCTAAAATACATCTGGACAGTTATGCATTTTTCTTCTACACCACTATATTTAACGTTTACCCCCTCTACATTAACGTAAAACTGGAATACCATATATATCTCTTCTATACCTCTGTATTAACATAAAACTGGAATATCATACCTTAACTGCTGTGGAGGAATATAGCAACCCCAAGCTGCAGGATACAGTGAGGGGGGGCACTTCTCACTCAACTGGGATAACGCCTCCAAACATCCAAGCTGAAATGACAATTTCATTACCCATTAACCTAAGCAAGTAATGGGGGTCGGTGATTTCCTATACATTTACCTGATAATTCAACCGCTGCACAGATATCACTTAATCCACATGACTGGAGTGAGGGCTTGGGCCTAGGCTATGGGGAAGGTATATAGTCAGGTTCTAGTGCTATCACTGTCCCTTGCCTCTGCTTTTCATTAGAGACCTTTAAACCTAACCATATATAATTTCTCAATACTAAGTGATCACACTTTGCTGAAGCCAGAAGGGTACTCACAAATAAACCAGAAAAAGAGGCAGAGAGGATTCCTCATCCCTTGTGCATCCTTATACCTTCTAACAGCTTTGTGGCAAGATAAAAGAAAAATCTAGGATGGAGCCATTGTCATTGTTCACTAAACTGCCTGGCCAAACAGCCAAGAGTCCATAGGGAAGGCTACTGTCAATTCCAGGTTTTCTAACAGTGCTCTCAATAAGTGTATGTTGAGTTGTTGGCATATGTAGTTGTGTGCAATAAGTGCTACCCATGCTCTCCCTCATCCATTAAATATTAAAGGCGTGGAGTTTCTCCTCCCACCAAAAGTGACAAATTACCATATACAGCATATAGAATATAAAATATTCCACTTCAAAACAGCACTAACGACTAACTGCTTATGACATCATACCTGATAACTGGCAAATATGACACCACTAACCATAAGATATTTATTATTGGTGCAAAGCAGGTGACTAGTAAAACTATACATCAACCGAGACAGGGACTGGGATATCCGGCACCCATTGATATCACGAGACAAACTCCTGCCTTGCGCCGAGTCTTTACTGAAAAGAATATATCAAATGTGAAAAATTACTGTCAACCTGAAATTATTGGATTATGTAAAGATGAGAGATCTTCAGATCCCCAAGTAAAGTTAAATATTCTCATACACTGGTAACTTGTAAAGTTAAATAACTACATATACTAACTTGTAAAGTTAAATAACCCTAAACACTAACTCGAAAAGATGAATAAAACCCAGACTAACCTTGTGAAGATTGCAACCCTCAGGTAGGTTAGTTTAGATTATGTAGCACCCTGGGATTAATCTTCTTTACCATATCTGGATTTTTCGTTACTAATCATACCCTTCCTTAAAAACTTTATATTTCTACCAATATTCAATCTTTAAATAATAGATTACATATCTGTAGAGTCAATAACTTACTTTTCCCCCTTATTTAGTCTCCCCTCACTAAGGAGGTTATGAAGAGGTGGCACTGGAAGTGAGGGCAGGTTGCGAGAAGACCATAAGGGTGGCACAACATTTCCCCCTCTGGAACTTCTTAAATGGCCAGATTGAACTAAATCAGAAGAAACTTTCTGTATCAAGTCTCCAGTGCACATGATCTCTGGAACCAGCCTAAAAAGCAGTTTAAAAATGTTAGTAGTCTCTGTGTGCTTTGACTAATAACAGGAGGAACATACAGAGGGGATGATCGAGTAAAGAGGTATGTTTGGTTCTGGTAAAAGCGTGTGCTGTGACTTAGCCACTCCCTTTACAAAGGGGATTGTGGCCACTTCCTATGAATGAATGTGTGCTTATTAGTTATTGGCAATTTAGATGTTTGCCATTTAATGTGCCACAATTAACCCCCATTATGCAGATGAAGAATAGAGAGGTTGCAGCCGAGATTTTAAGGCTGGATGCCCTTCCTAACACCACTTGAAGCGATCGACTGCGGGTCTGTCTCTTTCAGAGTCCGGTGCTCTAACCACTGCACCACTGCAGTCCCCAGTCATTACCTAGGTGGATATAAACCTAATTTCAACATTTTAGGAAGGTTTCTATATTTCCCTTCCTCAGTGCCACTTGGGGATAAACAGAGAGTAGTGCTATTTCTTGTATGGTAGACCCTGTCAAATCAGCATTCTCAGTGAGCAAATAAAAAAAAAAGTTACTACAATCTTCACTGTAAGGGGGTGGCTGAGTCAGAGCTAACACATCCACCAATGGCTAATATACTTTGATAATTCCTCTTAGCTCATTAGGGATAAAGGGCTGCCACAACTCCCCCACCACACCATCCTGCTTAGGTCATCCACAGGGAAAGCAGACAAGGCTCTTCTGGCGAGAGCTCATACAGCCACATTATATAAACAAAACAAATAATGACTATGTCGAAACTAATCACACAGAGACTTCACAGTATTACCACATAATATGACAAAGACACCCACTTGACACAGGCTGCGGCAGCTGCTGTGCGAACTCTGTGGTCTTGATCGGCCAGAAGGGGGATCAGAACAGCCGTACAGACGCGATGAGAAAATCTGTCAGACTGTCTCAGAGCGGATAAGCCGTGAGCTGAACTGCTGGCATTGTTATAGCTACTACTGTTCTCAATGTGGTCAATATAACTCAGTGGCAGACTGCCTAATAGTTCACACAGTTCAACCTGAAATAATAAAATATAGACTTGCAGACCATCTAATAGTTAACATAGTTCAACCTGGAATAATTAACTACAGAATGGTAAACCACCTAACAGTTCACATAGTTCAACATGAAATAATTAAACAGTGGTAGACCACCTAATAGTTCACAAAGTTCAACCTGAAATAACTGAACAAATAGTGGTAGACCACCTAATAGTTCACATAATGCAGCCTGATATAATTAAACTCTTCGGTGATACATAGAAAAGTTTGAATATAACTTTGTGATAAGACCACCAAACTATTCACAGAGTTTATCTAATATCACTAAATACACCTATTAACTTAACATATCTACTATGAAAGATGGTAATTAGTTCATAATGATATACTATCTTTGGTAGTTTAATATCACAAAACACTCTAATTAACTTGATATGCGTTTTGAAAATGGTAGTTACTTGATAATGATAAACTGCCTAGTTGATGATTTACTCAAGTAACACAAAATAGCTACATACAAATTATTCAGACATATCTACTATGAATAATGGTACTTAGCAAAGAGGGATAATCTACCCAAAGGGTAGTTTACTCTAATATCACAAAATACACTAACTAGACATAACTAGTATATTATCTGACACTAATACTGCGAAAAACATCTTGTGTCACAATTAGTCCCCATTTGTATGGGGGAGAGCACAGAAAATTTGAAGGAGGTGAGAGTTTGAGGCTGGACGCCCTTCCTAGTGCACTGCAGCAGGCTCAAACATTTCCCATGTCAAGTACTCTAACCACTGCGCTACTGTAGTTCCTCTAAACAGTACACAGTAATGTACATAAAGGGGTTTTTTGCATTATATCAAGCGGTTTTTACCTTGACCAGCCAATAAGGATTGGAAGCAGTATTGACCAAGTGAGGAAGAACGGATGAGACAACAGCGGCGTGCCACGAATGCAGGAGCTCATTAAGACATAATCCCAGTCCAGCAACCGCCCCTCTAGAGGTGACACTTGACTCGTGTCCCAAAAGCTGGAAGAATTATAAATATCACTGAAGATATGAAGGAGGTAGTTCTATTTTTTATTTAGGTGGAATGGTATACCATGCAGAGCTAGCAAGGACTTCAATGTTTACGGTTTAAATGCTTACGATTATAGAGATGAAAGAAAGTTCTTTTTTGTTATTGCATAGTTTTCTTTGGTTTGGTTGAGGTCACACTTTTGACCCTGGTAGAAGCAAATAATGTACTGTGTTATGTGTCACAATTAGTCCCTGTTTGCATGGGGGTGGACACAATATTTTGGAGCAGGGGGATTAAGGTTGGATGCCATTCCTAATGCCCAGTGGTGGGATCAAACCTGCATCAGTCACTTCTCCATTTGCACACTTTACCACTAGGCTACTGCAGCCCCCTAGAGAAAACACCACTTTCTTGGTCTCCATCTATTAGGAGATGGACACAATCACGTTGAAGCTTGGAGATTACTGTTGGATGCCCTTCCTAATACCCCATGCCTGGCTCAAGCTCGAGTAAGTCACTTCCTGACTTTCACACTCTTCCACTGAACTACTGCTGCAATAAAAATAAGCGTTAAAATTATAAAATAGAAGAAATAGGATATAATTTCAGTTTTCCATACAAACCTTACCTT
This sequence comes from Halocaridina rubra, assembly GCA_037179515.1. Lineage (NCBI taxonomy): Eukaryota > Metazoa > Arthropoda > Malacostraca > Decapoda > Atyidae > Halocaridina > Halocaridina rubra. The sequence continues at coordinate 1,312 of JAXCGZ010015580.1, read as the reverse complement.
GCAAAGTAATTCCAAGAGCGAGGAGAGGGCAAGCCCTGGTCGAGCCAAATCATTATATTGCCCACCGCCATGAATGAGACTTGCGCGGACGAACTGCCCAATCACCGTGGCAACACTAGCCCCCAATTGTGGGTCAGAGTGACTGTGGTATCTCAGTATATCATCAATGTGTTGTTGCAGTTCTGTGATGAAAAATAATAAAAAATTTAATATTTTTAGTTTTTACCGTTCGATGCTATAGCTTGCTGCAAACAGCAGAGTGGCCATAAAGGCTAAAGGTTTCTAATGAAAGACAGAGATAAGGGACAGTGATAGCACTAGAGCCCAACTGCATACCTATCATATAAACAGGGTCCAAGGAACTTCTCTAATCACGTAGACCCAGTAATCTCCAGGAAATTGCTGAATAATCAGGTAGAACTATTAGAAATCACCAACACCCTTATTAACTGCCCAATATAATGGGCCATAAATGAGCAAAAAACAAAAGGATGCAGCGAGGTTCCATCTTACCATACATAGTTTCGACCCCGTAAATAAAATGTTTTGTGGCAAGATATATTATTTCAATGTGCAAGAGAATGCTAGTCCTTTTACTCCATTATCCCTGTCAGTCGTGCAGGCTTGTGTAACAGTCAATCCCGATTCAAATGGGGGTGGACATAAACATGTTGGCCCAGGGAGATTAAAGCTAGATGACCTTCCTAACACCCCACAGTGAAATCATACCCGTGTTAGTGACTTCCCGATCGAACACTCTACAAATGAGCCACCGTGACCCCCAATATCCACAGAGTTGTGTCGCAATTAATCTCCATGCAAATGGGGGTGGACACAAACAGATTGGAGCACGGAATTAAGAATGGATGCACTTCCTAACCTCTCACAGTGAGCTCAAACATGAGTATGTCACTTCCCGAGTCAAATGTTCTCATCTCTGGGCCAGTGCAGTCCCCAAAATCAAAATCAGTCTGTAGGCATTGAGAAATCAAAATTACCTTTTTCTCCTGCAGGGTCATTAAAAAGAGACTCCCCCATGAGGGAGGGCATTACCATAACAGCCAAGCCTACGCAATTCAGAGCAAGTACTTTAACGCTGACCCTAACTGATCTATCGGCTATCAGAGATCCAACGTGACCCGACAGTAAAAACGATGAACTCAGATATCTGACGAGATATCGAACAGGTAGGTCCTCGCCAAGGAATGCTCCGATGTTACCAGTTGCCTGAAATATTCAATATAATATTGATAATATATGTATTATGATACATATAGTAACTAGTCTATATATAATTATATATATATATATA
>JAXCGZ010015579.1:30000-52500 GCA_037179515.1 Halocaridina rubra | reverse complement strand
AAAAGAAGGTCTTTTGGATTTAAATAGGACTGGCCAGGACAGCTTGACGTTATGTTTTCTTTCAGTAATGGTTCTCTCCCTACACCTACATCAACACCGCACTGAGTATTTATTCCGCATCCCTTACAACACTCCTCATCTCTGTTTTGCTTTCTTTTTCTTAAATGTTTTCTTGGTGCCGGTGCCAGATGAGCTTTTTGTATATTTTTTGGCCAATCCCGGTATTACACTCATGAAAAGAAAAATTGCGTTGAACCCCCCTCCCCCTCCCTGTGCGCATATTGTCAGAAGACAAGAGCTTATACGAATATACAAACCAGCGCTGCTTCCCCGAATCATACCTTTAACTTTATAAAAGATTAAATGATCAAATGTTTATAAGATACGTGAACAAATGACGAATGAGTATTCAGAGATTACCTGTGAATTCTATAGATACTATGCAGTGAAATGAAGTCATTCACATCAAAAGAAAGATATAGTAAGTGAGTCATGAAGAAGGAAATAAAAGTAATACCATCTTGAGCGAAATATATGTGAAGCATACCGGACTGGGATTGGCTAAAAGCTAAATTCTAGTCTTCGCAGTAAAATCAATTCACAATACATACATCCATTCCAAGGTCGATACCCTAGTTTTCAGTGCAGTGTCAGGTTTATCATAAAATATGAATATAAATGGAATTGCACGCACAACTTAAATTTTCTGAACAAACACAAGCCATACTGTTGATCAAGTACTTAGATATATTTATGTGAGGCCCTTGACTGAATAAGTAGTACCCTTTTTGAAATCCATACCCATAAAAACATATAAGGCTAGCAAAGGTTTGCATACACACTACGGTGTTGTTGCATGATGTACAGGACCTGGTGATTTAAAAAGTCGAAAAAAATTAAGTCTATGAGAACACGAAGCTAAAAGAATAAGGATATATTAGGAGTTTTTCAATTCCTCCACGACTCTGATATATAGAAGTGCACTTCAAATTTGAAGTTCACCCTTGCGTGAGCTGTATAGTTAAAATATGGCTGTGCCCTACTTTATAAATGTCTTTTCGAGGATACTCTGTTTGCAGTCAAGATAGGGATAATCATATGAGAGGCAGTTTGATGATTTTAGTAAAGCTGAATATTTCTGCACGGTACCTAAATCTTGTAGCTTATCATAATAGCACATTGGGATTTTTGGGTTGCAATCTTTTTACCCAAGGGGTCCACTATATATTCTCTTCTTATATAACCTTCATAGCTCTCTCAAGCCTGAATAATTAAAATATTTTTCTTCTAGGTTAAATGGTAAATTGCTAATATGTGGAGACTCGAATGTTTTTCATGCGTGACTGGCACTGTTTACAAGTTGAGAGCTCTCCAATATTTAGAAATAAACAAGAGACCGTGACCTGCTACGGATGTTAAATCACCCAAGCAAGGTATCTAAGACCATAGAGACTCTCTAGAAGGATTTGCATGAGTTGTGAGTAGTGCTGAACTTGTTTTTTTTTTGAAGTGAAATATTTGAAATATTTGAATCCTTACTCTACATCCCCTCTTGACCCGTTGGCTGATATCTGCTCATGCGCACTGGTGTTGTGACGTCACTGAGCTTCCACCGTGGCTCTGCTTAACAACAATGGATTCAACTGTTATCACCAAACTATTAGAATCTCAAGAAAATGCATATAAGAATGCTATGGAGGTAATGGTGAAACAGCTTAGTGACAGGATAAAGTCACTCAAATCCACAATTTCCGACCTTACGACAAGCCTGGAGTTCAGCCAGAGAGAAATTGATGACCTTAAATCGTCTATTAAAATTCATGAGAAAGAAAAGAGTAACGACAAAGAAACAATTGATAATCTATCTCAACAAATAAATTCTCCAAATCAACATATAAACACCTTAGAAAAACGCTTGAATTACCAAGATTATTCCAGAAGAAACAACATCCGATTAAGCGGTGTAGAGGAGAGACGCGATGGGGAGACCTGGGAGCAAACAACGACGGTGGTGTCAGCCCTGCTAGCTGATGAACTTCAGTTGGAAGGCATGACGTTGGAGAGGGCTCACAGGGTGGGACCACTTCGTGATGACAAACCTCGCCCCATCATGGCTCGTTTCTCCCGCTACGTTGACAGAGAGACGGTCATGTGAAATGCCAAAAAGTTGAAAGGCACCAAGATCTACCTCAATGATGATCTGTGTGCTGCATCACAGGCTATAAAATCTACACAGACGCCACAACTAAAAGAGGCTAGATCAGAAGGGAAAATAGCCTACTTTAGGCATGCTAAGCTCATCGTGAAGGAACGATGCAACACAGAGAGAGCAACTGGGCATCATCCTTCCCAGACTTCATCAACTTCAGGCAGCATTCAGCATGAAGCTCCTGTGACAAGTAAGGCTGGTGCAGTGGGTGGCGTGGATGAGAAGATGACAAGGTCGGTGGCGCGGGAGTGGGGGGGGGGGCGGGAGAGTGATATGTCATCACCCACACCCCCTCCTGCCGAGTCACCAGCCAAGGGCGCTGTAAAACGCTCTCACCCAAAACCAATAAATGGCTGGAAGTACCCGGCAAGATTTGGAAGAAATAAGTTGTAACTAGTAAGTCAGTAAATGTAAAAGTAGTGTAATTTATTTCTTCATCATGGCTGTAAATAGATACCTTCCATACTATTCCATTAGTGACGATGAACTTATAAGGCTATCAAACAACGACAAAGTACTTCCAAATTATTTATGTATCAATGAGCTTGATAAGATGATATTTAACCCACTTGATCTAGAAAATGAAATAGATTTGCTTTTGAATATTATGAGAAACGCAACCAACACTTTTTCAATTTATATATACTTAAACGAACTCTATTCAAATTTAAATAAATCTATCGCATTTCTGGTTTTGTGCATGAACATTAGAAGTCTTGCAAATAATCTTCAAATATTTGTTGATCAATGTTTAACAGAAAATAATATATGTGATGTAATGGGTTTTTCGGAGACTAGGCTGGATAATGATATTGAATCATTGTATAACATAACAGGTTATAATATGTACACTCAGAACAGAGACAGGAAAGGTGGTGTATGTATGTATGTAACCAATAAGTATAGCTCGTTTGTTATAAAGGAGTGCAGTATGATGGAATGATTTATTGAATGTGTTAGTGTACAGGTACATAACGGAAAGGAAAATTGCTTCTTCGCATCTGTATATAGACCACCGAAGGGGAACATGCCTGAATTCCTTGGAGCTTTACAGAAAGTATTTGATTTTGCAGCAAGAAGAAAGTACAAAACTATTCATTTATTCGGTGATTGGAACTTAGATTTGTTTAAAATAAATGATGAGAGAGTAACTGATTTTATAAACATAATGTATTCACATATCTGCTTTCCACTAACTACTAAACCTACGAGAGTAACTGAAAATAGTGCATCTCTAATCGATCATATCTGGACCACAAATCTTGGAGACAACATAAGCAATTACATAGTGTACACCGACATAGCAGATAATTTCGCAGTATACTCCCAGTTTAAAAAAGATCATAAATTTGATGCATATGTAGAAAAAAGACATTACACTGATGATAACATAGCTAAATTTACTAGAGACATATCACATGAAAAATGGCAACATATAATAGACCTAAATAATGCAAATGAAGCTTTTAATAAATTTCATCGTACATTTAGAGATAAATTTCTAGACTGCTTTCCTCTAAGAAAATTGACTGTAAATAATAAAAACAACAGATGCCCACATATAACTGCAGGATTAAAAAATACTATCAAAGAAAAACACCGATTAGAAAGGCTTGCATCAAAATGGCCTTTGTCTTTTGGAACCAGATATAAAGCTTACAGGAGCAAATTAGTAACACTACTTCGAGCTGCAAAAAATGGATGTTTGCAGGATAAGCTTAAAAAGGAACAAGGAAACAGCAAGTCCACCTGGAATACAATAAACAGCCTAATGGGACAAAAACAATTTAATCATTCAAAGGAAATCAAATTAAAAAATTATAATGACCACGCTGCTAATATCTTTATTGGTCATTTCTTAACTATAGCACAACCAACACAGGAACAACAAAATGTGCAACAAAACTCACACCGCCAGTTTTTTAATAATCCACCGGACATTTCGTTTTACTTGTATCCTGTAACAAGTGAGGAAGTCAGTTAATATATAAAAACCTTAAAACCAAATACAGCGTCGGGATATGATGAAATTCCATCAAAGCTACTCCCCACTTACCCACATAATTAATCTATGTTTTCAGCAAGGATATTTTGCAGACAAACTAGAAAGTGCTAGATTAATACCTATATTTAAGTCTGGCAATGAAGATGATGAAAATAACTATAGACCTATATCAATATTACCATTCTTAAGTAAAGTGTTTGAAAAAGCGATTGTTCACAGACTTAAAGAATTCCTTGAAAAGTTCAACCTATTATCTGAAAATCAATACAATTTCCGTAATAATAAGACCACTGAAAAAGCAATAATGAACTTTACAAGTGATGTTTATCAGAGTTTGGAAAATATAAACTTTGTTGCAGGGGTTTTCCTAGACTTGTCCAAAGCATTTGACTCATTAGACCATGATATACCAATAGAAAAACTAAATTGTGTGGGTATTAGGGGAACACCATTACAGTTATTTAAGAGCTACTTGAAAAATAGAAAACAAGCTGTATATTGTAATGGGAAAGCATCTTTGTTGCAAACTATTGAGAGGGGAGTACCAAAGGGATCAATACTGGGCCCACTGTTATTTTTAGTTTATATAAATGATATTTCCAATTCCAGGAATAAATTCAAATATATTCTTTATGCAGATGACACCAACCTTCTCTTGCATGATTATAACCTTGACCACCTGCATTATGCTTTAAATAGTGAACTAGAAAATATTAACAACTGGGTCTCTTCTAATAATTTAAAGCTAAATGTTTCCAAAACTGACTATATCTTGTTTCTAAATATATCTGTAGCACACAATATTGGTCAAGTTAATATGAATAGGCATGAAGTTAAAAGAGTTGTTTGTACGTAATTTTTGGGAGTAATTATTGATGAAAATTTAAGTTGGAAATATCATATTCAATCTGTCTGCTCAAAACTGTCCAAGACGTGTGGAATTTTGTATAAAATTCTCCATAACCTAACAAATGAGGCCTTAAAAAGCATATACCATTCCCTGTGTTATCCCAATATTATATGCTGTTTGTCCATCTGGGGTTGTACTTTGCCGTCAATTTGTAAGGGATGTATTTGTAAATCAGAAAAAACTGATCAGAGCTATTACATATAGTGGAAAATATGACTCAACTTCATCTTTATTCAAGGAGCTAAACTTGCTTAAATTTAATTACCTGATGCAATATTTCTGTCTTATTATTATACATAGTGATGTTAATGATAACAATCATAACAGAAAATTATTTAGATTTATTCAACACAACTATGGAACCAGAGGTAACAATATAAATTTGATATGTCCACAGCCGAGAACAACCTTGTAGAAATTTTCTATTCACTGTTTTGGCCCCAAATGTTGGAATGCATTACCAGAAGATTTAAAAACAATAACTGGCAAAATTTTATTTAAAAAGAAATTCAAACAGCATTTATTTACTAGGCAAAATCAAGCAGCTGTTGAATAATAATGAATACAGTATTGGTGAATTTCACGTTAAGGTCAGGCTACTGTTTTGTTTTATTACAAGATAAGTATGAGATTGCTGTATTGGAGCTTTTGTTAACTATTGCCGTCATACTTTAAATTATGTGAAATCTATATTAAACTGCCTGCCAAGGAGCTCTTACTCAGCAGGCTAGTGCCTCTGAATATAAAGTACATATTTATTCCTGTATATATTCTGAATATTTGGCAATAAAATCTATGACTATGACTCTATGACTATCATGGAGATTGGGATTTGGGGCATCAACTCCCACTGGATCTGTTCTTTTTAACTATCGAACTTTTCCTTCTTTCTCCATTTTAACTCCCTGCGACCTCCTAACACATTTTGTTGCCCAATCTGCTAGTTCTTCTACATTAGATTTACTTATTGCAAGCAACAACCTACTCTAAAATTGTACTACCTCCTTTAAGCCAGACCTTGGTAGATGTGACCAGTTTCCTATTTTACTCGCATTGCTGGCATCTCCAATATTGCAACCCGTCAAATTCTGTAGCATAAGGATCCTTGAAGACTCCCTTTGGCCTAGCTGGTTGCGACAATTAGATTCATCTTCAAATTTAGGGAATTCCTTGGAAAATATCTTGGAAACAATGGTCAATAACTTGAATTAAGGGACGTCTTCTACATTCTGCTATGCATCCATAGTTTATTCTTTGATGTATTGTGATCCTTGGTGAAATGAGCAGTGCTCCTTGGTTAGGTCAAGAGAAGATGTACAAAGGGTTTATTGAAATGGATCCAAAGAAGTGAAAATCTTTGCCAATACAAGAGGATGGTGGCTAAATGTAACAGAGTAATACATTATGCAAGGCGTGCTTCTTGGCATTCCTACTCCTCTCAGCTGTCACCTTAGTCATCTCTGTCTTAAGTTTAGGTGGTCTTCTGAATGTTTGTGGGAGTCTTATCTGTTGCATATACTTTTTATGATGCAACCAGACAACCTCTTTCTCCTCTGATTATGATTGCCTTAATGGCAGATTTCCATAGGGATATCTTGAGCTAATCTATTATACTTATATATGAAGGAGAGTTATAGTAAGAGATCTCTGTTGCACATAACAAGTTGGGTGGGGATTACAACGTCCCATTCTCAGTCAGTGAATTAGAGCAACTCTTCTGCATCCTACCCAAGGGTAGAGCTACTGGTGTGGATGGCATGCCCTATTGGTGTTTCAACCACCAACGTCGTGCTTTTCTTTTAAATTGCATGAATGAAAGGTAGAATGATGGATTCCTACCCTGTACTTCAATATATACCTTCATGCTACCGTTCCCAAAAATTGGAAAGGATTTAGCGTTACCTGGCTCATTTCTTCCCATTTCTCGCCTTTCCACTGTAGGGAATGTTTCTGAGAAATTAGTTTATCAACATTGAAACTTGTTACTTGAGTTTCATGATTTATGCCTCCTTCCCAGGCAGGATTTTGCAGGCTGTTTTGCTATTGATCAATTGGCAAGACCGGAGCATGCCATCTAGTGTACCCTAAGGGAACGAAAAGTGGTCCTAGTTGTTTACTTAGATATTGAATATTCTCTTAATTGTGTATCTCATATGGTGCTCTTGTAAAGCCTGCTCGCTTTCGTATTATAGGAAAGGCTCAACAGTGGGTGAAATAATTTTCACATGTTAGAAAATTAAAGGTTTCATCCCTAAGTGCACTCTCAGAGTCTTCTACTTTTACAAGTTTACCACTAGGAGCAATCTTCAGTCTCTTTCTTCTATTTTTTCCTTTTTTTTATTTGTTTTTTACTGTTCTGGCTGTAAGGGTTAATTGTTCAATGTATGTTGATGATGCATGCTGCTTTGCAGCAGCATGTCATATGAATTTAGGTACTACCCACATGCAGACAGCGAATAAATCCTTCAGAAATTGGGCTTTCAATCTTGGTGTAAACATTGATGTTAAAAAATGTTGCTCTCAGTACTGTACTTGGCACTGTGAGGTGTCACCATTGGCAGTTCCTGGATATTCCGCATGTTGTAAACCTTTTCATGTATTTTTTCCTGGGTTTACTTTTTGAGAGCTCCCACTTCAAAGCATTGGTTTTGCAGTTTCATAAGTGTCTACACGATTATTGTGCCTCTTCAGGAGTTTCCTAGGAGCAGACAGGCGGACACTGATGATACTGTATAAGGTTTATATCCATAGTAAAACAAATGTGAACCTGTTAAGGCCTTGTAGGTAAACTTGTATTTGATAAATACATGTTAATAAAAATGCTGCACTACGGGTTTTCTCATGTGCACTCCATAGTATGTCAACTCATTCCATTTGGTGTACACGTACCACTGCGTTTATCCAAGAATGCATTTATATGTGTACTCGCTGATACTTTTATAGGGATCCGTATTCTTCCAGTACTGCTAACAGCAGATGGGACTTGCCTTCGCTTGGGCATCCCCTTATTTCAGTTTGAACCTTTGATTCTCTTTTCATTGATACTCCTTGGAATCATCTTCCATGCACCATAAATTTGAATCTTATCATTCAAGCAAAGAATATTATGCAGTTGGAAATACTATTTGTTTATATGCATTGTAATTTTCACAATTACAATGCATATAAAAATATTTTGATTCCCTTCAAAATTATGCTGATTATTCGAAGTTCATTATCACTGACATCTCCTTATTGGGATCAGAGTTCTCTGCTCATTCCTTAAAATATCATGCCATATGGAGGCTTGTAAATTTTGATTCAATATTAGGAGCTGAATTGGTTGCAATCTGGGAAGCTCTACAGCCTCCTTAATCATTGTCCAGCTTCATTGGTTGTCCTTTGTGTCATTTCCAAGGAAACCTTGAACTCTTTGCTCTTCAAGGCTATAATATGACTTCCTGATAAATAACTGCTAGCTACTGTTAGTCTCTCTTTGGGAATGTGGTTGTAACATTGTGCTCCAGAGAGGCCCTACCCATTGTGGCATCTGTGGAAATGAGGAAGCAGATCAGTTTGCAAAGAGGGTCTGATCTCTTTCATCTGTTTCCACACTTGCCCAGCTTTATGTGACATATTGTCAGCCTGAATGTTGGGTTCTTATCATATTTGTCTTCACAGTGGAGTGCTGATCATAATCAAGTATTCAATGGCAATAACAAATTTGAGTGGGATTGGTTGCCATGGGTTGATATCCAAAATTACAGACTAGAAGTTGCTCTGGAGCACCTATGTCTGGAACACTGGTGACTGCGTACACAAATGCATCATTTACACCTTGTGCTAAGTCCAAATTGTAATCACTGTAAAGTTCCAGAGAGGGCCGAGTACAGCTTACTCTAGTGTCATTGTTAATGCTTTCTCACCAATACCTTGCTCTCCATGAGAATTTGTGATTTCTCCTTAACATTACTCTTGGGTGTTGTCATAGGAGATCTGCAAATATGATATAATATAGCTACCACTGTAATGATATTTGTTCTGCTATCAGGCAGAGTTTCAGATTTGTAGTTATTCGCAGGCTCTTGTCCATGGTTTGCGCACTCAGTTTGTTTTCCTCACTACGTTGCTTTCCTTCTGAACAGCTTAGGCAGGCCCTATGACCTGACCAAACATCATGTCCTGTACATATTGCAACAGGATGATGGCGACATTCACTGACACTTCCTCTTGCAGCATAATGGCCTCGAGTGGGATGATTAACTAACACTGGTAAGAAACTTTAAAACAAGACAGGTGAAAGTAATAATTCACTGCAAAAAAATGAATAAATGATCTCTGCTATTGCCCGAAACACATGTGTTTGACGAACTCTGCAAACTAAGTATGTACTTGCATTGTGAGTGATGAGCTCTTCTACATTACAAATAGACTAATATACTTTGCAAACTACTATGCTTGCAAGAAATCATCATTTAAAGTCATTATTAGGACTCAATTGATGAGGGTTTTGGGCTAATTGAAATGTATCTAGTTATCTGCCAATAATTAGTGCTGTCCCCTATAACCATGTCTGATGATGAGGACCACTCTAGAGTTAGGCTTGTTCTTGGTATCAAGCCCCTTCAACGGTTTAGCCTAGGATCTAATATTTTAGATAACTGAAAGATTTCCATTCAGCATTGGCAAACTAATTCCATTCTTCCTCAACTTGAAACTCAGTCAAATAACTTGCAGGCAGCTCTTTCTCTACATACCCTTGAAGATGGATATTTTTCTAATGATCTTTCATCCTTCAAAAAGCAGATCTATCATCATCTCAGAGCCTATTCCTCCATATCTCTGGGTCCTCTGTACTTTGAGTTTTTTTTCTGTGTGTTGTTTTTCTATGTGTGACATTACCTCATCTCTGCCTTGTCCATAACCTTTTTCTTTTCCTTCATCTTGGTATTTTCTCGTGCCCGGGCCTTTATTGATGAGGGTAATTTCTGCCTGTCCCGGTGTCACACTCATAAAAGAAAAAAAAAACGAAACCTGTGAAAGGTTTCTCTTTAACAAGCACTGCCAAAAGGAAGGTGAAGTATTTGATAGATATGTTTCTGATCTGAGAACTTTACTCAAAACCTGTAGATCCTGTGGGAAAATGTTTATCTTCTATGTTAAGATACCGTATTGCTTTGGGCATTAGAGATTCAAGTGTTCAAGCAGAATTGCTAAATATTAAAAAAAAATAAAAAATAGAAAGCAATCTGAGAGTGTAGTTACTATTTACTACATAATATCTTTTCCACTGTGTGTGTCTATTCCCTCACCATCTCTAAGAGTCAGTTGCATCTTATCTGTCTAATAATAAATGAGTGTCCGTATATCATTGTATGTTTCAGTGCCCATCCACCATGGTACAGTGACGCTAAACTTATGCCCTGAGTACTACAACAACAGAATGACCACTCCTTTCAGACCTTGCAGTGTAATGCCCTTCAAATGCCATGTTACAGTCACCTCACTGGCTCTTCATCAGGTTTGGAGCTTGTAACAGAGCTTAGGGTGGGCCATGGTGACCCCAGGACTGGCAAATGCCATCCTCACACCACGTGTTGTGGCATCCTTTGCTCCAGAAAAGTGTGAGATTAAGATGTCTTCTGCAGCCTTTAGGATATGGAAACTGTCCATGGATGGCTGGATATTCCTAAACAGGTGGCCTGACCTGGAAGCCATCACCCATATCTGGCCCAACTTTGTGCTGGCCCTACAACAAGCCTTGGATTCCAGGTTTTCCAAGGAAATGTGGATGGGTTTTACTCTCATGTAAGTCTTGGACAATACTGAAAAACAGTGCTAAGTGCAAATCAGGCATTATTGTAGAGTGAGTTTTTCAGTATCTTTCAGGCTCCGGACGAGCCAAGGAGTACCTACTGGCATTGATGCTTGCAATCAGCGGTAGACTGCACCTTTCAGTGTCCTAACTGCAGTCATAGTGTAAGTGAATATATATCATTAAGAATACTGATGTTAGGTTTAAGTGACTCAGTGATAAAAAGAGATATGTTTCAGAATTATTACTTATATAATAGTGTCAACACCCTTAAGCGAAAGTGTTCGGCCTTCTAGGCCGCAGTGAGAGACGTGGGTGTTGGCAGATCTTTTTACTGCCACACTCAGGTTGCAACACCAATGGATGACATCGACAAGGACTTAGCTTTTGCTGCAATGTATGCAACTCCTTGGCCAAACCCAACAAAAGCCCAGCATAAACTGAGGGAGTTCAAATGTTTATAAGAGCTCCTTCCCTGAAGGCAATTTTCTTGCTTATCTCGGTTACATTCATAAAAAGAAAAATGTAAGACTTTTGTGAAAAACCATTTTCAGTATTCTCACTGTTGCATAGTCCAGATTCAAATCAATAATAGCAGGTATATGTTTCCTTGAAAATGGGGATTGTAATTTATTCCACCTCTTAACTGAACGAAGTATAACAAGGTAAGCTAAGAGCACGCTGTAATGTAATAAAGTTTTATATTCTCTTGATTGAAGTAAACAAATTGAAATACAATTTGGAATTTAATCATAAGGCAATTAACCCTTGATGAATTGAGAGATGATTGCTTAATTACTGGTTTCCGGGTCATGCTCATCTTTGTGGGATGCCTCGTTGATTACAGTAATTTATGTTTTCTTAATTAGGCTTCTTCGTCTGCGCTCTTTTTTTCACAAAAAGGCACTCCTTTTGATACTTCGAGCTTGAGGAATGAATAGTAAGGTAGACCTTTGAAAGAGGCAAAGTGAAGTTACTTACAACGATGTTTTATACAAAATTTGTGACTAGATATAGTCACTTACTTTACTTAGAGAAAATGTAATTTTTTATACATAGATTCATAATAAGCTGCAGATCCCAAAACACGCACACACTAGCAAAAATTAGATATGCCCGATTTTGCTACATTATTTTACTCAAGCTTTCAGTAAATGCTTAAATGACATTTCAGTTCTGTCTAAACTGCTCCTGAAATCGGAGGCGTAAAAATAAATCGCTACTGTTCAACGAAGACCTATATAGACTGCGTATTTGTAGATGACAGAACGCAACAAAATACATAGTGGAGTATAAACAGATTATTTAAAGCACGTCAACTGCAGTGTTGATACGCTGTAAATCGTTACTACTCTATGGTAACACACTGTTTATTAGAAGCACCATATACTAAAAATATATATATATATATATATATATATATATATATATATATATATATATATATATATATATATATATATATATATATATATATATGTATATATGTTTATATATATATATATATATATATATATATATATATATATATATATATATATATATATATATATATATATATATATATATATATATATATATATATATATATATATATATATATATATATATATATATATAGATATATATATATATATATATATATATATATATATATATATATATATATATATATATATATATATATATATATATATATATATATATATATATATATATATATATATATATATATATATATATATATATATATATATATATATATATATATATATACAGAAATTCGTTTAAAAATAAAAACAATTTAATTCCGCACTCATGTGACTGGAGCTGCTATTTAATATTAGATACTCTTCTTATAATGTAAGCTACATATGTTTTAGACTTAATGCAAAGACACTGAATAGTGCATGGTATGCAGTTTTTGTCATATCATGGTAAGATTAAGAATATAAGAACCTTCTTAGGACAGCCATTTGCCACAATTTTCGTTAAGGAAACGCCTCCCTTAGACAATTTACTAATATTATTGCTACACGATGAATCCTATCAATCTCCTCAGCTACTACTACTAATCTTCTTGAAGGTTATATTCATTCCTAATACCTGATTATACTACTTTCAACAAACCACATCCTCACAACCTATATACCTTACATTTTCTACCCAACTTTAGGACCTTGTTCCACAGAGGCAAGGCAGTGCAAAGCTAAAGAAAGAAAATAAGATTTGTCATAGCAATTATGCTTTTATTTTTTATTTTTGCCTGTTATTACTTTAGTAACTCTTGAATAGAAGAATTGGGCTTGGAGCCCATCTCTCGATGACATAAGCACTAGCAGAGGGAACGATCCTTGTTCGATGTTGGCATATTACTCAAAATAACATTGCAATTTTTTCCTTCTCAGTTCTCTAGTGGACAATGTCATATGCTTGATTGTAATAGCTAGGAGACTTTAGGTAAAAATTGTAATATCAAAGAATGCTTTCTTCTTGTCCAGATCCTTTTTGTACCTTGTATCTTCTTAGACTTGATAGCTGTCTTTTGAGACATTACTGGTGCAGTTAGCGTTGCAGGACAGGCTGAACTTCTATTTCCATACAGACTTCCTTTAATACCTTAGCAGTTATATCCAGGACTTTATCTTTTGCATACGAGTCTTCCCCTAGTACATATCAGAGTATGATCTTCATAAAAAGGCTCTCCACAATTGTTTAGCACTCAATTGGCCATCCATTCCACAGAGCACTGATATCTGTAAGGATGTGACCCAGTTAGAGGTACCATCGTTTTAAGCCCATTGTAACTTCCATTTCAATTTAGAACTCTAGTAACAGCGATTAGAGTTGTTTAATCTGCACACTATGATGACATTTAGAAATCTTTTTTTTTTAGTCCTTGAGAATCAAAATCATTAATAACTACTGATGTGTCTTATGCTTGAATATGATCTGCCAATGAAGAAGTCATTTACATAAAGTTTTGGTACTTGAGGGGTCACTTTTTGCAGGGTTGATTAGTCCCAAACCTACTAATTCTAATAGTAAAGAAAACATCCCCCTCTCACCTAGCAGAGATGGAGCGAATTAATTTTTGATTCACTTTTAAGTAGCTGTAGTTGATTATCAGTAATATATTGTCCTTGATACCTAGGTAAACTTATGCTTGAGAACAAATACATAGGCAGTGTATACCGTATTAGGCTTTGTTTTTTTTTATTTCATTTAATTTGAAACTTTGTTTGATGCCGCCTTCTACTCATGCTTGGACAAATTCTATTTCCAAGCTCAGTTATATTAAAATTGCAGATTCTGAAATATCTTTTGTTTATTGTGATATCTTAAATGTTATTAATAAGCATCTGCTGAAGCCAGGTAAAGAACTACTACTACTACTACTACTACTACTACTACTACTACTACTACTACTACTACTACTACTACTACTACTACTACTACTACTACTACTACTACTACTACTACTACTACTACTACTACTACTACTACTACTACTACTACTACTACTACTACTAGTAGTAGTAGTAGTAGTAGTAGTAGTAGTAGTAGTAGTAGTAGTAGTAGTAGTAGTAGTAGTAGTAGTAGTAGTAGTAGTAGTAGTAGTAGTAGTAGTAGTAGTAGTAGTAGTATAATCAGTTGGGTAAAGCTTCATTGGGAGTCTTTGTGTAAGTTTGAAAATAAAATTTATTAAATAATTATGCATAGATAATATTCATAGCTTCCATCATTCTTCCAAACAATATGAATCATTTTCGTACCAATATATCATCTGTGCCGTAAAAATGAAGTACTGTACTGTATTATATTTGCAGGTACTCACTAATCAATGTATCCTATATGAAATTAAAATACTTACAAATATAATTGAAATTCAAGTTCACTCTGTATTTAGTTTCTGTTTAAACATGCACAATATTTATGACTCGGCAGTTTAAAAACTAATAAATATAATACCTTATGAATTGCATATAATTATAAATTTGACACACCCGTAAGCTTTATTGTGTATATGCATAAGAAGATTTAGTTACACACACTCACTAAATAAGCTTTTAATACATAGTACTCACTAATTTAGCTATATCTTTGCAATTTTCCGCAAATCTTGTTAATGCGAGGTATAGGCTTGCATTCTGTAGATTAGGCAGATACTATCTACATTTTTCACAAATTTTATAGTATATATATATGAAATATATAGCTCCCTTTTCATGACCATACTGCCTGGTAAATAGAGAAATATGTATACATCTACTGCTTGAAATTATCCAGTCAGTGACATAAATAAAATCATGAATCTGAGGTTAAGTGTGCTTGGGATTGTGAGAACTATCTTTATCCAAAGTGAATGCAACATTAAGACCAGGCTAAACGCTAGACTTTTATGCAAGGGTTCAAGCCAAGAAGCAAACTCTATCCACATACGATTTGGAAGGGATTGTAATGGCGTTTATTACTTCGGCTGTGGCACCTCATGGGTGGGTCAAGTGAGAGGCAAACAGAAAGAGGGAAAGCGTATTTGTAGTCCTTCACCTAAGATATGAATTTTCTCTCTGTAACAGAAGAAAATTGAGAAAAGAAAATTTAAATCTTCGTTCATTTTGATGTTACCCAGCACCTAAACTTAATCTCTAGAATGACAATGAAAGATTGCAAAAAAATTAAAACTATGTAAATATTTAGGAAACTCGTTCATTCACTGTACCCTTGCTATTTATTTTTTTTTATTTTATATTTTATATGAAATTGTGAATGAAGAATTAGTTCTTAGAAAAGCTTAGTGAAGGCTGGTGGCTCAAATACTTAAATTCTTTTTCATTCAAGATCATAATGGCATGAGTCTTCTATTGGCAGCTGATTTTCCCACTTTCCTGTGGGGTCACTAAACTTGACTAGCATTCTTTGCGCATATCTATTGAACACATCAACCTCTACTTATCTCTTCCCCTTCATATCCTGATTTATTATTTCGATTCAGCTCTTTGTCGATCTTCCCCATTTCCCTAAGGGGAATTAGTGATGTTATAAAAATCAAGCTCAGTGTCAAAGCTTTTAATAACGTTGCATATGATATATAATGCTATTTAAGCTTGCCTTATATCAATGATATACAGATAATAGAGAGTTGAAGCTGATGGTGACCTCATTGGCTTAAAACGTAATCGTGATCCATTATGGTGCGTCATTTTGTAGATAATGTTGTAACGCCATTAATAATGTTCTGATAACTTTGTAGATGTCAGGGTAGATTTATCCAATAGGATAAATCTCTTTGACGCTTGATTGGATGTACGTCGTTAAATCGTCGTTATTGTATTTTGCTTCCATGACGATCATTGTTATTTTATTTATGATTTGTCACAGAATGTTTAAGTCTTCTCTAGTCATGTGCTTCACTAACATTGACTATCTATTAAGCTCATTGCTTATAGGCCATGCCATACTCTCTCTCTCTCTCTCTCTCTCTCTCTCTCTCTCTCTCTCTCTCTCTCTCTCTCTCTCTCTCTCTCTCTCTCTCTGTATATATATATATATATATATATATATATATATATATATATATATATATATATATATATATATATATATATATATATATATATATATATATAATTTTTTTTTCCGGTTTTACGTCACGGACTCCCTTTTCAACCAAGGGCTAGGACGGTTGCCTTCTTGCGAAGGACTTGTTTTGGCAGATGTAATCGTTACCTTGAGTGCATGCCCTTACTAACCTCAGACCGTGACGGGGCGCGAACTCCCGACCTGACGCCTCAGAGTCGCGGACGCTACCGAATACATACATATATATATATATATATATATATATATATATATATATATATATATATATATATATATATATATATATATATATATATATATATATATATATATATATATATATATATATATGTATATATATATATATATATATATATATATATATATATATATATATATATATATATATATATATATATATATATATATATATATATATATATATATATATATATATATATATATATATATATATATATATATATATATATATATATATATATATATATATATATATATATATATATATATATATATATATATATATATATATATATATATATATATATATATATATATATATATATATATATATATATATATATATATATATATATATATATATATATATATATATATATATATATATATATATATATATATATATATATATATATATATATATATATAAATATATACATATATATATATATATATATATATATATATATATATATATATATATATATATATATATATATATATATATATATATATATATATATATATATATATACATATACATATATATATATATATATATATATATATATATATATATATATATATATATATATATATATATATATATATATATATATATATATATATATATATATATATATATATATATATATATATATATATAAATATATATATATATATATATATATATATATATATATATATATATATATATATATATATATATATATATATATATATATATATGTATATATATATATATATATATATATATGTATATATATATATATATATATATATATATATATATATATATATATATATATATATATATATATATATATATATATATATATATATATATATATATATATATATATATATATATATATATATATTCATGAAACGAATAATTTGCGGGATAGACTACAGTACTCGTTTGGTCGATAATCCTAAGCTAATCTGGAAACCTTGACGAAATTAGCGAATATTTTTTTTTATTTAGAACATATTTTAACCGAGTCCAGAGTAACTACATGTGCGGCTCTCTGTCTAAATGAAATTTGCATTTTTTGTTAATCATTGTTAAATATGCTAACTAAAAGCAACTTCAATATTATCATGGAAGGATAATGTGCTATCCATTAAGATTTATGATCTGCATCCCCTTCCCTGTAATCTGAGGCACAATTTTTCATTCTCCAATCTCGAAAGGCTCTACACCTTTAGTTATGCCTCTATTGATTCCTCATACTAACAAAAATGAAAACGAGTTGATTCATTATGAGAATAACGGCATCTGAAATGACTAAGGATTCTTAATTTTTTTAAGTGCTCTAATTGTTTGGTTGCCATTAGCAATATTGTGGTTTCCTTTATTTATTCTTCTACTACTACTACTACTACTACTACTACTACTACTACTACTACTACTACTACTACTACTACTACTACTACTACTACTACTACTACTACTACTAATAATAATAATAATAATAATAATAATAATAATAATAATAATAATAATAATAATAATAATAATAATAATAATAATAATAATAATAATAATAATAATAATAATAATAATAGTAATTATTATTATTATTATTATTATTATTATTATTATTATTATTATTATTATTATTATTATTATTATTATTATTATTATTATTATTATTATTATTATTATTATTATTATTATTATTATTGACAGATAAATCACACCCATGAGTGTTCCCCCTTCTCTGGAAGCATATTTGTGGAGGCACGACCATTAAACTATGCTCCACTATCTCTTTGTATGTTTGAATGACTCGAGGTGATAAAAAAGGGTCAAAGAACGAGCGGGAAAAGCTGAGTATTATGGGCGCCTATACAAATAGCATTAAGTTAAGGGGGAGGGGGCATTGAGGCCTAGAGAAAGTTTGTAGCTTCTAATTAAATGAAGTGTTAAGTATCATCGCATATCTATTATCACCTTGCACGCTTTAGATCTGGCCTGTTGTGTAGAGAATAAGTAATATCACATGCGACCAAGGTGGCAATGAAAGCACAACTTACCCGGCAGTGAAGTACAACTACAAAATACGACAGTAGGCAACGATATACAAATACCACACTGGTGCCAGCTGAGTAGATCCCTCACCGGAATCATCGTGAAGGGATAAGAAGTTATATGCCAGTGAAAGTCGTGCTATGAAAAAAAAAATGCAAGATACAGATTATAAAGCATCTCTGGCAGAAATGTCGAAGGAAGCACAGCGAGTCATACCTTATCCTCCTCATCCCTGTCCCCGTGTAGGAAAAGCGCCCAGCATTAAGAATTGTCCCATACATTTTGAATCCGCGGCAAAGTTGCTGAAACATAGTCCAGAAGACTGAGAAATGTCACTTATTTTTTGTTGTAATTCTTGTTTTTTATTATAATAATTATTGGTATTTTTATTATTATTATGGCTCTTGTTGCTATCACTCCACTGTCCTTGCTAATTATTATATTCATCATATTATCAGTAGAAACGCAATTATTAGCATTTTTATTTTGAATTCTTACCATTATGTTACTATAGTCACTGTTAATAAGAGTATTTCTTTAGTGGCTGTTCTTCTCAGCATTTCATGACTTTTCTTTTTGATATCTATAGCATATTAATGTCTTGTAGAGATACTCTATCAGTTACTCAGCTGCATCCTAAGTAACTTGGAATAACTATCTAAATGGTGTAGACAAATATTTACAACTACTACTCTACTTTCAGGTAGCCCTGACCAGCAATTTTGATATTTATTCCCTTTTACCCTTTGGAGAGAGTGCAAGCGCTTGCAGATACAGTAGATGCACAGTATCCCCTTTGTGTTTACATATGGACATTGTTCATACCCTGAGGTGATATCTACTGTTTCCTGTATTTGTAATTGCCACATTTGGCCCTGTTATCCAGCCCTAGAAACCACTACAAGCTATTCTAATTGCAGAATTTGAGTTTGAGAGGGAGATTTACATCCAGGGGATAGGTGTTGTGAGAGGAGAAATGGTAATATGACCGCCTCAACAGTTGAGTCAATGCGAGGGGAAGAGGCATTCGAAAGATATATCTTCGTTCTTCCGTTGTCCGGCGGCCAGTACCTAGCGATACCCCAAAAGGAGGGACTCCACATGGGAACAAAGAGAATGTAAAAGAAGTGAAAAATTTAGACGGAAATAAAAAAGGATATGGAAAATGCGTAGTAAAATAAAAGAAAGTGAGAGAGAGACATTTCCTATAGAATAAAGCATAACAGGGGAAATTGAAAATTCCCCACAGTGAAACCATGTACAGTACACTTATTTTACAGCATAACAAGCCTGAGTTATTTTTTAGATTGTAAGATTTAAGTTAAGAAAGCCCCAATGCCTTCCCTAGAAGTAGTATATAGATATAAGAAAGATAGTTACTCTAGTTTTAATATATTAAGTGTCACTGACTCATTTATGAGCATTATCAGATAATTGTCATTTACAAACAGTGTTTGTGTTTTGATTTAGTGCTATAATAATCTTTTTCATGGATGAGTATTTCTAGATACTTGTCGCTTACAAACTGCATTTTTATGCTAATTAGGTATTATAACCATATTGTAATTATTATTTTTTTGCTATTAAAGTGCATTATTGAATAGTTGTCTTTTAGATGAAAATGTTTATGTTCTCTTTACTGTAATAAACTAATAGTAATAAACTGTAGTAAACTAATAGCTACAGAATGTAATTGTGAATACTTAATTTAGACAGTTTTTATTTTGCTTATTGAAATTTTTTTAAATTAGAATGGTTGTTGTGATAACATAATTTTCTTTTGTTTGTCTTTTTTGGAAATCACATGTTCTATATTGAGTGTACCCTCAACAATTAAATCATTTTCAGGAAACTTTAGTATGTATTAATGAGCATAGGGAAACTTTGATATGTAATACAGGAAAGAAATCCACTTAGATAATTATGCTCTGTTTGTGGGCTAGAATGATATGTAATGAACAGATGATAGCCATCCTTTATGTTTTAATGCTTCAATAGATATAGCGTATTTCGGGAATGAGCCATAGGGAGTGACAGTTAAATCCCTCTCATGAGTGTCCCATATGAAAGCTAGCAGTCTCACGTGGCTCTCTGTTCTCCGAACCAAGCCCATAATTGGCGGGTAAACTGGCATTCTTTAGGCACCCCAACACCATAGATTATGGGGTGTTCCCTCTTCTCTGGTGGCCCATTGATGGAGGCACGACCAAGGCACTATGCCCCGCTATCTCTTTGTATGTTTGAATGACCCGAGGTGAGAAAAAAGGTTCAAACAACGAGTGGGAGAAGTATAGTACTGTGGGCGCCTATACAATTAGCACTAAGTTAAGGGGAGGGAGGCATTGAGGTCTAGAGAAAGTTTGTAGCTTCTAAATAAATGAAGTGTTAAGTATCATCGCATATCTATTATCCCTTTGCACACTTTAGATCTGGCCTGTTGTGTAAAGAATAATATGTAATAACATATACGACAAAGGTGGCAGCGAAAGTACAACTAAATACACGACAGTGAAGTACAACTACAAAATGAGACAGTGGTATAACGCAGTCAACTATATACAAATACCACATTATTATTATTATTATTATTATTATTATTATTATTATTATTATTATTATTATTATTATTATTATTATTATTATTATTATTATTATTATTATTATCATTATTATTATTATTATTATTATTATTATTATTATTATTATTATTATTATTATTATTATTATTATTATTATTATTATCATTATCATTATTATTATTATTATTATTATTATTATTATTATTATTATTATTATTATTATTATTATTATTATTATTATTATTATGTTGTTGTTGTCGTTGCTGTTATAGTTGTTGATGATGATCTAATCTTATGTATTATCTCTTTCTATTGAGATAGAGATATGTATTTGTTATAAAAACGCAATTAGAATCACGAGCAAAACCAGAGCCCACACACATATAGACAGCAAGACTCGCATACTTACATATAAACCTAGAAAATGACTTTAGAAATATTCCCACCATACGTCCATGTGGTATGGAAAGGTTGATTTTATCAGCGGTGGCATCTCGATAGGACCAAACTGCTCCATCTCCTCCTTTGTACTAAATGGCTAGGGACGACAGAGTAGAAAAAAAAAATAGAATAAGAATAGAGGTAGGGCTAAAGGAAAGAGATAAAGTAAAGAATGGGTATGATGGATGGGTAGGAGAGATTTAGAAAAAAAGAAAGTAAGAGATGCCCTGTGGTTGAACAAATTAAACGGGATACTGGAGTAACTTATATAAAGTAAAACTATTCTGTTCCGGTTTTACGTCACGGACTCCCTTTTCAACCAAGGGCTAGGACGGTTGCCTGCGCTGTGATTTTTATCTGAGGCGTCGTTTTCCAAATGAGAGATGAAACCTTAGCAAATAGTTAGTTTTTTGCAGCTTTGAAAGATGGTTAATCAAGACTTTTCACCTGAATACTTTACTTTTGTTTTATTCATGTTTATATTCAAGAGTATTTACTTTAAGCAACGTCTTTTTAAATGTATATTTAATACAATCAATACATAAATCATAAGTCAAATCCCAGTATGAACAATCTCCAGCGAAATTTGAAAGGAATTCCGAGAATCATGAAAAATATATAAAACATGTAATCTCTCTCATCCATTTTACGTCATGGAT
>JAXCGZ010015579.1:22500-25000 GCA_037179515.1 Halocaridina rubra | reverse complement strand
TAGAATGCGTTCATTCCTAAGTATAGCAGATATAAGCTATAAGGTTGGATTCCTTTTAACCTTCTGTGGTGTGTAGTTGGTAGCGCCTTGACTTAGTAATTATAAGTCCTAGGTTCGAGTCCCGGTCGGGGTAAAAAATGATTCATGTTTTCACATAGGTAATGTGCTTAATTGAATATACATATATATATATATATATATATATATATATATATATATATATATATATATATATATATATATATATATATATATATATATATATATATATATATATATATATATATATATATATGGAATGGACGCATGCTGTTTGAATGCCACTATGTTCATATTACAATTTCCCCAACCTCACTCGTGGTTTTGTTTTCGCATTTAATTCAAATCCCAATCTCATTCGGGACCAACACTAACTAAATACGCACATTACATATGTGAAAACATGAATTATTTTACCCCGACCGGGGTAAAAATGATTCATGTTTTCACGTATGTAATATGCTTATTTAGTTATTGTTGATCCCGAACGAGATTGGGATTTTAATTAAATGCGAAAACAAAACCACGAGTGAGGTTTGGGAAACTGTAATATGAACATAGTGGCATTCAGATAGAATGCGTTCATTCCTACCATAGCAGATATAAGCTGTGAGGTTAGTCTCCCTTTTATATTTCTGTGGTGTGGTTGGTAGCGCCTTGGCTTAGTAATAATAACCCCCATGTTCAGATCCCGGTCGGGGTAAAATTGATCCATGTTTTCACATCTGTAATGTGCTTATTTGCTTATTGCTGGTCCCGAATGAGATTGGGAGTTAAATTAAATGCGAAACAAAACCACGAGTGAGGTTTGGGAAACTGCAATATGAACATATATATATATATATATATATATATATATATATATATATATATATATATATATATATATATATATATATATATATATATATATATATATATATATATATACATATATATATATATATATATATATATATATATATATATATATATATATATATATATATATATATATATATATATATATATATATATATATATATATATATATATATATATATATATATATATATATATATATATATATATATATATATATATATATATATATATATATATATATATATATATATTTATATATATATATATATATATATATATATATATATATATATATATATATATATATATATATATATATATATATATATTTTTTTTATTTTATTTTTTTTTTTAATACGAACCCATACTACTATGCATATAGTACTTTTCATTAGACAGACGTTTACTGATTGCATACAAACCTAGAGCTCTTACTGTACACAGTGCCTATATTGAAATGCCAATTTACTGTACAGTGCTGTACTTTATACAAACAAAAAAGACTATAGATTAGTAATAAATAAATAAACAAATTATTAATAATAATAATAATAATAATAATAATAATAATAATAATAATAATAATAATAATAATAATAACAATAATAATAATAATAATAATAATAATCAGAATAGTAATAATAATAATTGTAATTGAAGGGAATAATTGTTTTTAAATTTGTGTTTATTAGACTTGATTTTAATAGTAACTAAAATGTACATAATTAACAACCATAAAGAGAGTATAAAAGCATTCAATTATTATAAAACATGTACTTTATTTTGTACTCACTGCGAATGACAGCTGTTGTTTTTAAACATCCACGTTCAGGGTTGAGAAAATATGGAAGCAACCCTTTGGGCAAAAGAAGTGAGTTTGGATGAAGCTGGAGTAATGTTCTTGGCGAGTAACACTATTTCTTATATTCTATCCAACATTACTATTTATTTTGCTCTCTGAATATTTTTATAAAATTTTTAATGGTAATAAAGAGTATCTAATAAGTGTGCAGTAACACCGCTCTAAACTCGCGTTGATATTTTTCACGCTTTTCAAACTTTAAAATTGTTTATTTTTTATTTCTGGAAAATCTTTTCTAGAACGCATACAAATTAGGTAGGGGCATGATAATCAACCTTGATGACCTCCATTTCCATAACAACTTAAATTTTTGCAGTATATAAAGGACATGGTCGAGGCTCGTTGTTTTTCAAGAAAGAATCTGATGTGTTTTGCTTAGTTTCATCTTTTCCTTTGTAAACTTTTTTATAAGCTACAAATACAGCTTTGGCACTTTTCACAGTGAGTGAAAATCGTTCATATTTGCAATCCACGTTATCGACACTCTTAGGCATATTGCAGATGGTTGTCACCCCCATAAAAGTCAACTTTTATTACTGAATATTTTTGGCACCTCTCAATTACAGGTATTGCCTTTCCCCTTGCCTCCTCTTTAGTTATGAACTCTTGTTGTGGTTCTAGCAAATTCTCATATGTTAACTCATCAAGCACCCCTTTTAATATGTCCATAAATGTGATCATCATACACGCCTCCAGTAGCAGCATCCTTCTCATCCAAGCATCAGCCTTGCATTG
>JAXCGZ010015579.1:12500-15000 GCA_037179515.1 Halocaridina rubra | reverse complement strand
TCTCTCTCTCTCTCTCTATATATATATATATATATATATATATATATATATATATATATATATATATATATATATATACATATATATATATTTAAATATACATATATATATATATATATATATATATATATATATATATATATATATATATATATATATATATATATATGTATATATATATATATATATATATATATATATATATATATATATATATATATATATATATATATATATATATATATATATATATATATATATATATATATATATGCGTATATATATATATATATATATATATATATATATATATATATATGCGTATATATATATATATATATATATATATATATATATATATATATATATATATATATATATATATATATATATATATATATATATATATATATATATATATATATATATATATATATTCTTCT
Source organism: Halocaridina rubra (assembly GCA_037179515.1). Classification (NCBI taxonomy): domain Eukaryota; kingdom Metazoa; phylum Arthropoda; class Malacostraca; order Decapoda; family Atyidae; genus Halocaridina; species Halocaridina rubra. The sequence continues at coordinate 14,557 of JAXCGZ010015579.1, read as the reverse complement.
TCTTCTTCTCAGCTTTAACCCATTTTTATATGGGGTCGCCATTGTGAATGAGTCGGGTCCATCTATTCCTGTTCTGTGCTTCATTATCATCAATACCCTTCCATTGCAAGTCTTCCCCTATACAATCACGCCATCTTATTTTGGGTCTTCCTCTCCTCCTTCTACCCCGAACTTCCATCTCCATCGTATGTCTTCCAACATGATGTTCGTCCGGTCGTAGCAGGTGTCCATACCATCTAAGCCTTCCCTCCTGTATTTTCCTTGATAATTCAACTACCTTTGTCTATCCTCTTATATACTCATTCCTAATTCTATCCTTCCTTGTTACTCCAGACATCCACCTTAAGATTCTCATCTCCGCTACATCCATCCCCTTCTCCTCTGTCTTCCTCATACTTGCTGTTTCTGTTCCATATAACATAGCTGATTTTACAACAGTCCTATGAAACTTTCTCTTCATTCTCAGTGGTACTTTCTTGTCACAGAGGACACCAGATGCAGTCCTCCAGTTATTCCATCCTGCCTGAATGCGATGTCTCATTTCTTGATCTATTCTTCCACTATCCTCTACTATGGACCCCAAGAACTTGAACTTCTGTACTCTCTATTTCTTCCCCATCCATTCTTATGCTATGTCCACCATCCTCAGCAATGCTGGCACACATATATTCGGTCTTTGACCTGTTTATCCTCATTCCTCTCTCCTCAAGTGCTGCTCTCCATCCCTCCAATTTCTCCTCCAAATCCTCCCTCCTCTCTGCACACAATACAATGTCTTTTGCATATAATATGCACCATGGCACTGCTTCTCTCAGATCTTTGGTCATTACATCCATCACCACATTGAAGATAAATTGACTAAGTGCCGACCCCTGATATAATCCCACTCCTACCTCAAATCCATCTGTCTCTCCAACACTGCTTCTCACTCTGGTATACACATTCCTATACATCTCCTGAATAATTCTAACATACTTTTCCGGTACCATTTCCCTCAAACATCTCAATATTTCTTGCCTTGGCACTCTGTCGTAGACCTTTCCAAGGTCTATGAAAACCAGGTGCAAGTCTCGTTTTTCTCTGAATTTCTCCTTATATATGTGTATATATATATATATATATATATATATATATATATATATATATATATATATATATATATATATATTATCTACCTTGGCTGTTTCCCCCTTTAATTGGGGGGTAGCCGACATCAAAGAAAGAAAACAATGAGGGGATTCCTTTGCTCTATGGGCAATGACGAGGGAGCTAGCGACCGTTCAGATGGCACTGCTGGAGTGCCACAGCCCATCCTCCCAGCTCTTCCACATCCTGTGTCGCTTCACAACTGCCAACTCCCCTACTGCCCCTACCACAGGGCTACCTCTGTAAGATGCAGCCCTGTGGTAACAGCAGATGCCCATCAGAGCTGCGTCACAATCGCTCGCCACTCACTCCTATGCCTAGCACGCTCACTTGCTTCCCTCACAATCCATCCTCCTATCATTCAGGGCTCTTCTTACTCCATCCATCCATCCAAACCTAGGCCTCCCTCTAGCATTTCTCCCATCAACTCTCTCATTCATCACCTTTTTCAGAAGTCTTTCATCATCCATCCTTTCCACATGACCAAACCAACTCAGAACATTCATATCTACTCTGCCTGCAAATTCTCTACTCACACCCATTCTTGCTCTCACCACTTCATTCCTAACCCTATCCAACCGAGATACACCAGTCATACTCCTCAGGCATTTCATCTCAAACACATTTAGTTTCCGTCTCTCACTTACTTTCATACCCCATAACTCTGATCCATACATCACAGTTGGCACAACCACTTTCTCATACAAAACTTTCTTAAAATTCATTTGCAACACCTTACATCCTTCATTCACTCTGTGACACACATCTGCTTCCACTCCACCATTTGCAGCTATAACCGCACCTAAATGCTTAAACTGATCAACGTCCTCAAGTGTCTCTCCATTCAAAATAATATTCAATTCACCACTATCCTTATTTCTTCAACACCTCATAACCTTACTCTTTCCCAC
>JAXCGZ010015579.1:0-2500 GCA_037179515.1 Halocaridina rubra | reverse complement strand
TTTGGAAATATGAGAAATGTCATCCACATACAAGACACAAATATCCAGGTCCCCCAGGACAGTATTCATTAGTCTCTGGAAGGAGACACTGACGTTTCATTGTCCAGTCAGCTATAGTCGAAAGTGTACGTCCTGAAGGGGGTCATTATAGACATTTTTGGGATGTCTGCTTAGTGTGCATGGACCTAAGGTAGGAGGTCGGTTTTTCAGAATATTCAGGCCCCATAAAGATTGCAGTGATGTCAGCAATGTTCGGCAAAGGGTAATGGTTGGGTTTCTTTTTCACGTTAAGGCACCTATAATCACTATAGGGGCACCAGGATCGTTTTTTTTTTTTATGGACTAGGTGAATTTGAGAGGCACCATGGGCTGGAGGCTTTTTTTGCAGAATCCCAAATGTTCCATGTCTTGCAAAGTTTTTTGTGCCAGCTGTTTATTTGCAGGGTTGAGGTGGGGAAATTTGGAGTGCATGGACAGGTCAGATGTTTCTATATATATTCTGTCCTTTGTGGGAACATTTGGTTGTTGCTTCAGCTTGGGTTGGAATACCTCTGGATATTGCTTTAATAGGTGGTTGAACTCTCCGGATGAAGTTGTGTTGGCGATTGAATGATGACAAGCTGTTGGGTGCTGGGGTGCATAGGAGGGAACTTCCATGTTGACCCAGTAGTTAATAGTGCCATCTACGAGGAGGCGATGGTTTGCAAGGAAGTCAGTGTCCAGCCGGGGTGATTTTATGTTTGCATGAATGAAGTTCCAGGAATACTGTATCCAGGCAAAGGATGTTGTAGGGTATTGAGGCCATAGGTTTTGATTGTGCTGCCATTGGCAGCTACGAGTTTAACCCCGATGTCTTGTTGTTCATGGTGTTCTGACCTTACGGACGGGAATATGGAGTGGCAGGCACTGTGTCATCTAAGAACTGTGTGCCAGAGCTGTTGTCCTTGATGTAGAATCCCTATCCATGGTGTGCTCAAGTGTGGCAGTGCATCCTTGGCATGCGTGAGGGCTGCTCTAACTGACTCTGGGAACCAAAGGCCTCCCAGAGGCTGTGTGCAGAGGGCGATGATATGGGCCGCCTTCTTTGCTGCAGAGGGCGTCAAAACTCCGAAGAAGGTACACTTGCAGTAGGTCCCCTAGACTCTCCAACCAGTTTTAGATTTGGAGGAAAACGTCTTGGGGCATGGTCTCTGATGAGACCTTGTGGAGCTAAAATTGGATTTCAACCTACAGAAACAAGCCCAAAGGCTTCACAGTGGAGAATGGTTGCAACGTGACAGGCAGAGAGGCCTCTAGAGATTCATTGGGTATTGTCTTAGAGGACGAGAAGGAGAAAGTGCAGAGAGGTAAAGTGAGGCAGCATGATGAGGCAAGGCATAGCAGCGATGGGGTCTCTCCATGGATCACCAGTTATGCGGGCAAGAGGTATAGCTGAAGAAAACACACGAGGTCATATCAAGACTAGATGCATTGACCAAATAAATCACTGCACATTCAGCTGATGCTGAGTATATAGTAGTGCATAGCACACCCTAGAAACTCTTTTTATAGATAAGCTGAGAGTTTTAAAGATATGATTAGGACATATCCTGGAGAGTATTTTTAGATTTATAAAGATAAGATCCTTAACCGCACCTTGACTTTAACCCTGCTTGTGATCGATAAGAAAATGCAATGGTACAATATTGACAGGGTCTCTGTAAATGTCTATGCCTTAAGAAATAAAAAAAAAGTAATTATATGTACCTAGAGGTATATATGTATATAATCTTTCCACTGGAGTGGCAAGCCATCTCAACTCAGCGACAATTCATGCCCCTATCAATGGAGAGGGTTGAAGTCAGGAAGGCATGCAGCCATAAAACTTTGATGCAAAACAAAACACTACACTAAAACAGGCGACTGTGGGCGACTCTATTTAAAAAATTTAAATCCTATGTGTGGATTTATGCCTGTGTGTGTGTGTTGTATCAATGTGTATTAATGTGTCAGTGTATATTTGTGGTGTGTCAGTGTGTGTGTTTGTCAGTGCATTTGCGTGTGTGTGTCAGAAAGGGAGAGAGAGAGAGAGAGAGAGAGAGAGAGAGAGAGAGAGAGAGAGAGAGAGAGAGAGAGAGAGAGAGAGAGAGAGAGAGAGAGAGAGAGAGAGAGAGAGAGATAATATGATTATCTAATTTATGATTCTTCCAAGGATACAGTTAATTATATTTTAATGAGTTTTTCGCAAAGGAGGATAAATTAATAAAGAAAGTAACATCACAGGTTTCTTTTGATGTACCGAATAATGGTTTTGCAGACTTAATAAACTACCTTGACCATAAAGGCTGAACTATTTTGTTTTATGACACTTTATTGACTGTTTTAAAATGTGATATTAATATCTGGGCTTCAGCTCTTGTTACCGAGTATATATATATATATATATATATATATATATATATATATATATATATATATATATATATATATATATATATATATATATATTTTTTTTTACTTC
>JAXCGZ010015578.1:62500-64027 GCA_037179515.1 Halocaridina rubra | reverse complement strand
TTCATAAAGCTACAGGTCCTGATGACATATCCCCTCATGTGCTTAAAAATGCGCAAACACAATATCAGTGGCACTAAGTATCATATTTAAGGAGTCACTGGAGTCGGGGGAGATTCCAAGATGCTGGAAACAAGCAAATGTGATACCTATCTTCAAAAAGGGAAGGAGGGATACGGCTCTGAACTATAGACCAGTTTCCTTGACCAGCATAGTTTGCAAACTTATGGAGAAACTACTAAGGAAACATATCTCTCTTCACTTGGAATCCTTCAACTTTTTGTCAGTGAGGCAACATGGCTTCAGAGAAGGTAGATCAACAGTAACAAACTTATTAGAATTTTATGATGAGGTAAGCCAAATCTTACAGGAAAGAGAGGGCTGGGCAGATTGCATATTCCTAGACTTCCAGAAAGCGTTTGACACTGTTCCACATGGGAGACTTATTAGGAAGCTGCAATCAATGGCTAGAATAGGTGGAAATGTCTTGAAATGGATAAAAACTTACTTAGAAGGAAGGGAACAGAGGGTTAGAGTAAGACACTCAGTGTCTGAATGGAGAAGAGTTAGTAGTGGAGTTCCACAGGGTTCAGTTTTAGGGCCACTTTTGTTCCTTGTATATGTAAATGACCTACCAGAGTCTGTAAATTCATTCATGAATATGTTTGCAGATGATGCAAAGATTGTGAAGAAAGTAAAAAACGAGAACAATGGTAGAGAACTTCAGGAGGATCTAAATAATCTGCATGAGTGGTCAGAAAAGTGGCTAATGAAATTAAATACCTCAAAATGTAAGGTAATGAGAATGGGTACAAGTGCAAGAAGGCCCAAGCTTGACTACTCGGTGGCTGGAGTACAACTTCAAGAGACAGAAAATGAGAGAGATCTAGGAGTAAACATACTGGCAGATTTGTCTCCAGAAATACATATAAATGGCGTAGTAAGGGCAGCATATGCATTCTTATCAAATGTAAGGGTAGCCTTCAGGCACATGGACAAGGAAATGTTCAGAAATATTTATGTAACCTATGTGAGGCCAAAACTCGAATATGCAGCCCCCTTTTGGAATCCGCACTTGAAAAAGCACATAGCTAAGCTTGAAAAAGTTCAAAGACATGCCACGAAACTGGTGCCAGAAATACGCAATCTCGGTTATGATGAGAGGCTGAGGGAATTAGACTTGCCATCACTCGAAGCTAGAAGAGTAAGGGGGGATATGGTGACAGTCTTTAAATTCCTTCATGGTTATGATAGAGTGGATAGGGATCGATATTTCGATATGGCTGGCTCTAGAACTAGAGGTCATAGTTTGAAGCTTCGTAAGAAAACTTGTTTGCAGGATGTAAGGAAATACTTTTTCAGTGTAAGAGTAGTTGATAATTGGAATTGGCTAAGCGAGGAGGTAGTTAATGCTATCTCAATCCATAGTTTTAAGGACAGGTACGATAAGTATCACTAAGTCTAAAATGGAACCGATCAGGAGATGGGAAGATACGAGCTTTGGGCTCTTTCCCGTAAACACAATTAGGT